>JAQZBX010072818.1:0-15013 GCA_029593785.1 Cabassous unicinctus | reverse complement strand
CCCCTTGCTGCTTGTGCTGCTGTGTCCATTCGCTGCGTCTTCTCTGTGTCTGCTTATCTCCCCCTTGCTCTGAGGTCTTGCCGCATCAGCCCACGGCGCCGCGCGAGCCGGCCTGCCCTCACAAGGAGGCGCCGGGAAGCGAACCCGGGGCCTCTCATATGGTAAACGGGTGCTCTGTCCATTGCGCCACACCCACTTCCTGCCGTGAGGTTGCTGCATCAGCCCACCGCACCGCGCGGGCCGGCGTGCCCTCACAAGGAGGCCTCGGGACGCGAACCCGGGCCTCCCATATGGTAAACGGGGGCTCTATCCACTGAGCCACACCCGCTTCCGTCACAGCCTTTTAAACGAGCTTGTTACTCTGGAATGGCTGCAGGTTCCTGGGAGGCTGTAAAGACTTGTACTGACAAGGCCCGTGTCCTCTCCACCGGTAAGTCCTCGGCTGGTCCGTACAGCGAGTGTCGACCAGGAAGTCGACCTCGGTGCACGCCACGGAGCTCATTCAACGTTCACTGGTCTTACACGCAGTGGCGTGCGTGCACGTGTGCGTGGGCACTGATACCACGTGTCACTCTGCAGCTCCCCACGGGATCCTCAGCTGCGCCGTCACAAGACCCTCTCGAGCTACCCCCTCAGCCATGCCCACCTCCTCTCCCCCGTCCTGCACCCCTGGCAACCACGACCGACCACCTTCTCTATGGTTTTCTTATTTCTCCGGGTCATGTACATGTACCACATCCTGCGGTCTGTGACCTTAGAGATCGACTCTCGTCACTCGGCGTCATTTCCCTGAGGGTCTCCCCAGTTGCTGGGAACCTCTTTAAGGTGTCTTCTGGTCCTGGTGGGCCCCTGCCATGGGTGGACGGGGCGTGGTCTTGGTGGTGAACCCTCCCTGTTCAGACAGACGGATCATGGGCTGCTGGGGACCATTTGATTCAGACTGAAAGCCTAGGGTGGGTGCTGCTCAGCAGATTTGGGAGGCACAGAGAAGGTACCCCACCTCCTGCCCCACACGTGCCTGTGGCTGAGGATTTGGGGGCTCAGTGGAGGGTCCCCACCTCCCTCCTGCCTTGTGAATTGTCCCCTGGGGAACTGGCCTGCCGCCTGTCACGGGGATGCACAAGGGCCTAGCGTCTTTTTGGGTGGGACGAGAGGCAGCTCCAGCCTGAGTTCCAACTGGCCGCATGACCTTGGACATGATCCCTGTGACCTTGGACGTGCCCCCTTCCTTCCAGAAAGGAGGAGGTCCACAGAGCCATCTGTCACGGTGGATGCGGCCTGTCCCCTCCCCTTCCCCAGAGCCCCTGCCCCGCCTGTTGGCTTGGAGGACAGAAAGCAGGTGTCGTGATAGCTCGCGTGTACTGGCCGCTGCAAGCATCCTGTCTCATTGACGCTTACGAGGCACGAGCCTCACACGGCCATTGTGCCAAATGCAGTTCCTCATATCGTCGTTTTACAGATGGTAGCGTCGAGGTTCAGAGAGGCCAGGCGACTTGTGCAAGGACACACAGCAGGTGCAGGTGGTCAGGACGCACACCCGGCCCTTGTCCGTCGTCCCCATCCCAATTCTCTCCCCTCATGGGTCCTGCAGGAGTGGCAGGACTTTGTCCCCTCGATCTGAAGGTCTCAGGGTTCCTCAGCTGTCTGTGTCTGGGCTTCTCTCCCCCGTGGTGTCCTGGCCAGCAGAGGCGTGGCGAGCGCGAGAGGGCAACCCAGGAAGGCTCCCTGGAGGAGGCCTCGACACCCCCCGCGGTGACCGGGCCTGCGGCAGGGCTCCTTCCCCGGGGTGGGGGCGTGTCGGCAGGAATGGTCTTGGCGGCTTGTCCGAGAAAGATGCTGTGTCGCTTGCTGTTTATGGTGACGGGTCTGTCGCGGCGTCGTGTGGGGTGCGCTGAGGGGCCACACGTGGGAGCTGCTCTGTGCCGCCCTCCGCCCATGACTTGCAGGTGGCTGTGCTTTGTGGCCGCTTCCTTTTACGTGGGTCGATGAGCCGTACGGACTCGGCGTCAGCACGGGGGGGTGGTCTTCCGTCAGCGTGCGGGTGGAGGGCGAGCCGTGGGCTTTCTGCCTGGCAACGCGCAGTCTCGGGGGCTCCCCAGGGGGACCCAGTATCCTCCCCCTCCTCCACGCTGTCCCCCGGCCACGCCACGCCTCTTGCTGTGGCCGTGGCCGCCTTGTCCCCTGTGTTTTGTTCAGTGAGGGCTGGCCAGCTTCTGGCCCCTCCCACGCTTGCTGCGTCAAGTCGCGGAGTACGGCGCAGAGGGCACAGGGTGGCCTCCTGCCGGGTGGCGACCTTGGCGTGTCAGCGTCCTGCAGCTGCTGTGACAGCCCGCAGACGGGGGCCTCCAGCCTGGGAGTGTGTCCTGCAGTGCCAGAGAGCTCTGCCTCGGGTCCGGGGGCCGCACCCCCTCAGGAGGCCCTGGGGGTCCCTCCCGGCCTCGTCCAGCTCCTGGTGGCTCCAGTGTCCCTCAGCTGGTGGCCGTGTCACTCGCCTCTCTCCGTGTGTCTTCAGGTGCCCCCTCCCCTGTTGTTTCCCCTTCTGTCGTGTGAGGACGCTTGGCATTGGGCTTGGGGTTCGCTGGTATAATCCGGGGGCGCTCATCTTGAGACCCTTCACTCCGTCACATCTGCAAAGACCCTTTTCCCAAATAGGGTCACGCTCACGGCTTCCAGGGTCAGGGTGCAGCACAGCTACCTGGGGCCACCAGTCAGCCCCTGCCCTTGGTGAGCGACTGGACTTCTTCAGGCCCCACTCCCTCGTCTGTGAAAGGGGAGCGCGCCTCTGCCGCCTGGCTCCCGCTGCTCTTTGCAGAGTTGACCTGTCCACCCTCGGCACGGGCTGGCGCGAGACCGGGCAGCGGCTGCTGCGGGTGTTCCTGCAAAGCCCACCTGACGGGTGAGGCAGCTGAGGCTCACCTGAGGCTCTGAGAGGGCGGCCCAGGTGTCCAGGCCGAGCAGGGATTCGAACCCAGCTCCTCCGGACCACCCCGACTGGTGGGCTGGGTCCGAGTCCTACGGCGCTCCACCTGGGGCCTGCCCCGGAGACAGGGGGCTTCTCGGGCATCGGAAGAGCTGAGGACGGGGGCGGGAACCCAGGGGGTGCATCTGTTCCAAGCAGCTGGCAGTTCGGGCAGGAGCAGGGGATTCTTCTGGAGTAAAAGGTCACTCAGAGCCCCCTTTCTTGGGGCCCCTCTCCCCTTCCTCTCTAGTTCCCCCAAATGCTAATGCTCGCCCCCCAGTTCCCTCCAGAATGGGGCCTGCAGGAGAGAAGAGGCCAGCTCCCCCTCCTGCCACCTCTGCTGCAGAGCCATTTGCGTCTGGTTCCGAGGAGTGCTTGTTTCTGCCCTCCCGCTTTGGAGGCTCCCTGGCGCTGCAGTGCCATTTTCCCTCCAGTATTTTCAGCTCAGCAGGAAGGCGCAATAGCAAGACCCATTTCTACAGACGAGAGGCTGGTAAGCCGGCGCGCTCTGGCCACGGAGGCTGTGTGGGCCTGTGTCTCCGGGCAGTGGGGAAATTGAAATGGCCGAGCGTGTTCTGTGCGGTCTGTCTGAAATCGCATTGCCCAGATTGCGTCAGAGAGAGTGGGCTTGGAGGAGGGCGCGCGTGCTTGGATGTTGACCTCAGAGGCCGCTTTCCGGAAGGGAAAAGAGACGAGAAAATGAAGTGGCCGAGACGAGGGGGCCGCCGAAGCGAAAGGCCTGCTGGCGGGCTGGCAGCGCCGGGCCGACCTCCCCGCGCCGAGCTGCCTGGGGGATTCCAGCACCCGGCGTCCCGCAGCTGCATCAGGAAGATGGTTCTACAGAGAAATAGTAGAAAAGCAATTTCCTGCCAGCTTTGTTTTGACCCTGACCTTGGAGTCTTTCTCCCGTGGCTCCCATCCGTGGAAGGGCCGTGTCTGAGCTGCTGTGAACAGTTGGGGTCCAGGAGCTGGAGGAGCTCGCAGAGTCCCCCCTGGCAGGTGGGGGGTCCCCGTCTGGACACTGGGCAGGCCTGCAACACACGGTGCTCCCTCCCCATGGGTGGGGACTTAGTGGGGAGCAGAGTGAGCAGCCCCCCCAATGCCCCCGAATTCCTCGGCCATTTCCCCTGGAGGGTTGAGGAGGAGGCGATTGACAATCAGGTCAGAGCGGGATGCCCCTTGGCCGCAGGTGCGGCTCCCTCGAGCCTGAGAGCACCCACCTCCCCGGAGCTGCCCCCCATGGCCCGAGGGCTGTGGACAGAAAGATGGACCCACCGGCAGTTACAGGGGAGCCCCAGGCACTGGGTTTCCAGGCCTCTGGTTCTTGCCGGGGGCCTGAGGTCCCCCTGCCCCCATCAGCAGGTGATGCCTGGGGTTGAGCAGGTGTCCCCCACGTCCTGAGCCTTCCAGGACCTTGGGCCCCCTGGCCCCCTCCTTTCTCTGGGGAGGCCGTGGGGTGGGCTCTGCTGACAGACCCGACAAATCCACGTCCCTGTTTCCAAACAACTGCTGAGCCCCTGGCCCAGGCTCAGGTTCTGAGGGGCCGGCTGAGCCTCCTTTCACCGCCGATCAGAGTGAGGACCAGGTGGCCCCACTCACCTGTGATGGAGGAGGGAAGGAGCGTGCTGGGGAGCACAGTGGGGGACAAGGAGCTGGGCCTGGAGGGGGCAGGCAGGGAGGAGGGAACAGCATCGAGGCCATGGGAACAGCATACCCGAAGGCTTGGAGCCCCAGGACCGTGTGTTGAGAGCATCCAGAGAGTTCCGGGCCGGCCTTTAACCAACCCAAGGGAGAGCGCTGCAGGAAGGCGGGCAGGGCTCCTCCTGAGCCCTCCAGGAGGGGAGGAGGGGTCCCGGCATCCTGGGGTGGGGGTAGGGCCGGAGTCTGGGCTCAGGAGGGCTGGGGGCTGGGGGCTGGGAGGACGCTGTCTTCCAGCATGGACCCTGCCTCAGCGAGCGCCAGCTCTGTATTGGAGGGGATGACAGTGCCACCTGATGTCGTTTTGGCATTCTGAGCGGTAGTGAAACTTAAAAACGTTTACAAAATGATAAACGAAACAAATTGAGGGTATAGTCCTTTCTGGAAGCTTTGGTTTAGAAGCCACTTTGGGCAGGCAGGTCTGCGCCCCGACGGTGAGCTGTGGGCTGGGGGCTGCCCTGCCCACCTTGCCCTGTTCCCACTCGGCCCTGATCTGGGGAGAGGCTGCGCCCAGAAGACCCTGCTGTGGACAGAAGACACGTGCAGCTCAGTGCCGCGGCGAGAGCAGCTCAGTGCCGCCACGGGGGCGCAGAGCGGGCTTATGGGAGGCCCCCCACTGAGGCAGCTCCCTCTGCTCGTCAGCCTGCTGTGTTCGTGCCGTGTCCACAGGGGCCTGCGCAGCCCAGGGGAGGAAGTTTTCGTGTTAAATCGTCCAGAAATAATCGAATCCCGACTCTCCTCCGGTCCATCCCGCCTGAGCCCGCGACGTCTCTGCCTGCAGCCGTGGGTGAGCTGGAGCAGCTCCGAGCTCTCCCCTGGGAACCTGCCGTGGCTGGACGTCTCTTCTCGAGCCCCCCCCCAGGGCCGGGACCAGCACCGCCGGGGAGGGGGCCGCTCGGCCGTGGCGTTAGGCCGGCTCAGAGCTCCCTCTGCCCTGCACACCCCCGTGCCTGTCTCCTCATCTGTTACTGGGGTGCGGGCGCCCCACGGGCAGGCACGTGGAGGCGTGGGCAGTGTTGCTGTGTGCAGGGGCGGTGGTTGTGGCCAGACCCCACATCCCACCGCCTGCTTGTTTCTGGAGGAGACGCTTCTGGAACTGAGGGTTGCCACCCACGGAGCTCCCATGGTCCTGGGGGCCGTCGGGCGCCTCTGCAGCCATCATGGAGCCACAGGCGCTTGGGAGGCCGTTTCAGAGCTCTCTGTACTTGGGGTCACCTGAGAATACTTCAGAGGCATTCGTTCGTTCGTTCACTCACCGGCTCCTGAGCCCCGCTCTGGGTCAGGCACTGTTCGGGTTCGGGGGACCAGGGGAAGTGAGACAGCTCAGCTTCTGTCCCCGGGGATCGTCTGGCCAGCTTGTCACCCCAAGGCTGCCTTTTATCTACCCCGTGGGCCCCAAATTTGAAAGATCCTTGCCAGCAAGCTGTAACTTTTAAATAGTAATGAAGCCATTTTAAATGGTTTTGGGAATGAGCACGCCATAAATAAAACAAGAAATTAATTCCTTTCCCCATTTCTTATTGATCAAAGATATCCTCAGTTGCCAGCCAGAGTTTCTGATCAGCTTGACTCAGCTTCGGGGCCCCAGGGAGTTAATAGCATTCCAACTGGAAGCTTCCGGAAGTGCTACTTACCATTTTTGTTAAGGGCGGCTTCAGTGCCCTTTGTTGAAATATTGCCAGAAAACCCCCTGGTGTCTGCGGACACTTTTTGAGTCTTTGTTGTAGAACACGAGATGCCTCTCTCGGAAAGATCCAGAGTTGTGTTCTCGGTTTTTTTTGTGTGCTAGAATCTGTGTGACATAAAAGCCACCATTTTAACGCGTTGAGAGCACGATTCAGCGGCACGAAGTGCCCCGCAGTGGTGCGCAGCCGTCGCCACAGTCAGGTCCCAGGACACTTTTATCAGCCCAGAGGGCAGCCCTGCTCCTTGGCAGTCACGCGCCGCTGCCCCGCGCCAGCCAGGCAGCCTCTGCCCTCTTGTCTGCCTCTGGACAGCTCGTGGAAGGGCGTCATGCGGCGTCCGTCCTCTTGTGCCTGGCAGGGGCGCGGGCTGTGCGCCCTGGAAGGCCCCCCGGCCCGTCCTTCCCCCCACCCCATCCCTTCCTGCCCAGCGCAGAGCGGGCCCCGGCACTGCCCGGGTAGAGGGAGTGAGAACCACGCGAGGTGGGTGCCACCACCCAGGCACCCCTCAGTGGGATGGGGCGTGCGGCGTCCCCAGCACGCCGTCCCCGTCCCCGCAAGTCGGTTTCTGGGTCGCCAGCGAGACCACCAGCGAGCCCCGTGGTGAGGCCCCGGGCCCTGCAAGTGCCGCCCTCCCCGGAGCGGCCGCGCAGACGCAGGCTCGTGGTCTTGGGGTCCGTCTCTCTGCCTGTGATCCCCTCCTGGGGCTCTCCAGTGCTCAGTGACAGATGACAGTGAACAGTGGGGGCTGGCTCTGTCCAGCTGGGGAGATGGCGCCCCGGGCAGAGCCTGCGGCCTCACGCTAATCGGATTCCAGCCTGATTAGATCCGAGACACTGGAGAGGCTGACATTTCCAGGACACAGGCCGCTCCCCCGCCCCCACCCCCATCTCCACCCAGCGGCAAGGCATGAGCTGGGGGGTGGGGATTGTTAGGGGCGCAGGGAGGCGATAGCCCTGGGGCTGGGCTCCCCTGCCCCTGCAGAGTGCCCAGGGATGGCTGGCTCATTCTGGGGCTCCCTGCCGGGGGCCGGTTTTCTGGGGACCGACCCATTTTGGGGCCACTTAGCCAGGCTCCTGGGGGTGAGCGTTCACTCGAATCCCAGCGCTGCCACTTTCTAGCTGGGCGTTGAAGTCCTCAACATCCCTGTGCCTCAGTTTCCTTCTGTGTAATGGGAAGGGCTGGAGGGGCAGGAGTAAACACCTGGGGCGCGCGTGCAGCTCCGGCACCTGGAAGCGGATGCGGGGCCGCTGGGCTGCTCCCACCTGCGCCGCCCCACGCCAGGCGCCTGGCGTCTCCCTCCTGGCCTGGCCGCTGCCCTTCCCTGCACTAAAGTCTGAATCCGCTGGCGTGGCTGAGTTTCCCCGAGGGTTCTCGGTGTTTGGGCCACTGCGCCCTCGCTGGCCAGAGCGGCCACGGGCGGAGTGGGCCGACGCCGTGTCTGCTGGGCAGGGCCCCGGCTCGCTCGCGGCTGCGGAGGGGGGCCTTGGCCTTGCCGCCTGTGTTCGTGGGAAGGGCCTGTATAATTACCTCTAAAAATGGGAGGCTTGGGGGAATGAAAATAAGCGCTTAGTGGAAATTAGAGACGCACGAAGTGCAAAATATAGTAGGACAGGGCTGGGCGCTCGGCAGGGCCTGCGCGGCTGGGGGCGGGGAGCCGGGGCCCCCGGGTGCTCCGGGCAGGCCAGGGCTGCACAGCGAGGTGGTGATTTCGGATGTTGTGCCCAGAGGGGGGTTTGGCCTTCTGGGCTAGTGCTGGGGGTCCTGTGTGAGCTTTCTTGGGGCTCTTTGGTTCTGTGTCCTTCACCCCTAAACTCATTTGTTCTGCGCACGTTTTCCAGGCGCCAGGGAGGCTGGCTGAGAGCAGGATCCCGCCCTTGAGACTCCTGGACAGGTGGGAAGCAGGTCAAACGCAGGGATGCCTGGAAATGGCGTTCCCCACCCCTCACCTTTCTTATCAGAGACAAGGCCTTGCGGATGCCCCCCAACTCGCATGTGTGAGTGCCTGAGACAGGAGAGGGGGCAGCACCGAGGACGACGCTGCCGGAGCGTGGAAATGAGCCACACTGCGTGCTCGAGGGGCCTGGGAGCGGGGAGGGTGTTTCTGCTGGTTCAGGGACTGGACGAGCCGAACAGCAGCGTCTTCCGCAGACCGTCCATGGAAGTGTCTTCAGAAGCTTCCAGAGAGCGGTTGGAAACACAGCACATGCCCACCCAGGGGAGAGCTACGCAGCTGTGAAAAAGAGCACGGCGGGCCCCGTGAACTGATGGGGTGTAGGGCTCGTGGGAAAGGCGAGGAGGAAGGCCGTGTGTGACGCTCATTTCTCAGGCAGACGCGGGAGCGCCAGCCCCAGCTGCTGCTGTCCTAGGGGGGTGGGGGAGCAGGATGGGAGGGAAAGGGGGGCTGGCACTTCCCTGGGTGCATCATGAGCCTTGATGAACCGTTCTGACTTTGGGAACCGTGTGACTGTTTTACATGCATAATTTACACACGGAAAACAAAGTAAGTCCAACAAGGGTGGGGACAGAATCCCACCGTGAAATGCTGATGGAAACGAGTGAACCAGCTGGATGCAAACGAGTGCCATAACTGCAGCACATGTCTCTGTGGAGGCGGTATTTTGGCTGTAGAAGGAAAGAATGATAAACAAATGGCGATTGCTTTCAGGGCTATGGGTTAGCGATTCTGGAATTGCTTTTGCTGTGTTCTAGGATTGAGAAAATAATTGAGCATATTGAGGCTAATGGGTTCCAGGCTCCTCACTGTCAGAGAAGGGGCTTAAACGTGGAGATGGGGAAATGAGAATGAGTGATCCCTGTGCGACTGGATTGAATTGGAACTGGAGGTGTCAGTATGGATGTAAGTGTGGAAATATATACATATACGATATACATCTCCTGGCTCCATCTTCCAAGAAGAAGAAGTGACGGCAGAAGCGGTCAGCAGGGAGTGCACACCCAGCACCCCGCACCTAGCTCTTGGCTTCAAAATGCTGTTCTCGGTGGTACCAGGGCTTTTTGGAGAAATGGCTGATTTCGTCGCTGGGTTAGGAAGCGTAGGACATCTCGTGCCAGAGAGCAATCATGTGCTCAGAGACCAACGAAGACGTGTCAGACGCCTACGGAAGCCAGCCTGAAGGGTCCCCACTGGACACATCCACGACGATCTGAGCATCAAAATGAATAATGGTAATAGCTCCTTATTGTAACCCATTGAATGAGGAGGAAGAAGCAGAGGAGAAGGATGTCAGGCAATAAATGCGGAAGGAATGATGGAATTAGAAAATCACCATTCGGCAACCACCATGGAAAGAACCGATTTAGGCAAGACTCATCCGTGCATGATGAAACTGCTGGGTGAGGCACCTCCTTGTTCACGCCACAAGAAAAATGCTTATTTTCCCAGAGGAGGAACTTGGCTCGTGCCACCAGGAGTGGCATCAGGGGACGCCGTGAGCCTCCTGGTGTGACGTTCAGAGGACGCAGCTCGCTCCCTGGCGTGCCGCATGTAAATGCAGAAAACAGATCTCATTGGAGGAGATCCCAACTGAGGGCCATTCTGCAAAAGAGTCCTTAAAAATGTCAGCGTCACGGACGATGAAGACACGAGGAGTCCAAACCAGCCACATGAGGCTGTGAAATTAAAATTAAGTAAAAAGTTTAGTTCCTCCGCTCAGCTAGCCCCTTTTTGGGGCCATACGTGGCTAGAGGCTACCGAATTGCACAGCGCCGTTCTGAACATTCCTGTGGTTCCAGAAAGTTCTATGAGATTAATGGAGCCTAAAGAGACGTGGCAACTGAAAACGTGAGATCCGTGATTGGACCCGGTGTGAGATCTTTTTCTTTGCTATTGAGGGCGTTTTTGGTGTCCTGTGTCTTTACGTAAGGAGGGTCTGCAGGTAATGTGAGGTGTCCCTGTTACTTCCCTGACTTTGGCGGGCTCTGTGGTTCTGGAAGAGGCTACCCTTGTTCTCAGGAGACACACGCCCAAGTGTTTAGGGGTGAAGGGGCATCGCGCCTGCAACGTTCAGAAAAAGCTCTGTGTGTGTGTGTGTGTGTGTGTGTGTGTGTGTGTGTGTGTGTGGGCAGCTCACGTACCGTATTTACCTACATGATGCTCATGTGCCATATTTACCCAAATGATGCTCAACATGCTGTATTTACCTACGTGATGCTCATGTGCCATATTTATCTACGTGGTGCTCACATACTGTACGTACCCACGTGATGCTCACATACCGTATTTACCTATGTGATGCTCACATGCTGTACGTACCCACGTGACACTCATGTACCGTATTTACCTACGTGATGTATACATACCATATGTACCCATGTGATGCTCACATATTGAGTGTACCTATGTGATGCCCATGTACCATAGTTACCTATGTGATGCTCACGTACCGTGCATAGCCACGTGATGCCCACATAATGAGAAGGAGAGACAGAGCGGATGAAGATAAGAAAGATTGAGATGGCAAACGAGTCCGCCTTGCCTGTGAACAGCAGCCCCAACCAGGGATGGAGGAGTGGGCCCAAAAGAGCACTGGGCCCCTTGCGGAGGGGCTCCGGGGGATTCGGGGTGGCTGTTGGCACCCAGGTAGTTCTCAGTGCAGTCTGCTCGATGCTGAGCCTGCCTCAAGGTCTGTGGCCTGTCCATCCATCTGAGCTGCTGGTGGCAGGGACAGCCTCTCTGCAGGTTTTGAAATGGAGCAGCTGGACCTGAGTTGGTTATTCTCCAGCCCTGTGTGTGTGTGTCGGGGTCCTGGCCGCATCGAGGCACCTGCCGTGCTGGCCTGGTGGGCTCTCGGCTCCCACGTAGCAGGTACTCGCTCTGTGCACCTCGCTTTACATAGTTAACCCAGCAGTCCCAAGCCTGCAAGTTAGCATCAGCGGGTGGGATTCGAACCCAAGGCCCGTGGCTCCAAAGCCTGCACCCCGGTCACCTTGCCTGCTGCCCCCTTAAAGTTTCTGTGTGCGCTCTGTCTCCACGAGGACAGACCACCAGCCACCCTATGCCCTGGCACCCATTTGTATCAGCTGAGCCCAGGGCAGCCTGGGGTTTGTTGTGGGGATACCGAGGCCTTGGGTTTGGGGATTCTGGCCCTCTGCTCCCAGCACCCTCCACTGTGGCGGGACCCCCGGGTGGACCCGGCTGTTGGCTTTGTCACGTGTAAACGAGCCGTGGGTCTGTGCTGTCGGAAGGCATGTGTGCGTCGTGCCAGCCGACCAAAGGCCAGCACGTTTCATTCCATTCGTGACTGTTGGTGTTGAGACGTGCTGGAAAGCGTCCATTCGTGGTTGCGAACCACTGAGCCAAGGGTGCTGCCGGTGGCGTCTGGGCCAGCAGGGACGACGCACATGTCTTCTGAGGGCGTCTGGGCCCTGGCAGGTTTTGCAGCTTTGCATGGGGGAGGGCAGGGCCTGCCGGGGCTCAGCCGAGGAGCCGGCTCCCTGGGTCCATCCAGTTCCGCCTCTGGGGACGGGGCGGGTCCTGAGCTCCCTGTGCCGTTTGCTCGTCTGAGGCATGGAGACGTGCACACGGGCGCGCAGGGGCAGGTGGCGGTGCTGGCGGCGTTTTGGCGGTTGTGCAGCTTTACTAGCTTCTTCCTCCTCTTCTCTAGTTTCTGTGTCTGAAGAACATCCGCACCTTCCTGAAAGTCTGCCACGACAAATTTGGACTGAGAAACAGTGAGCTGTTTGATCCCTTCGACCTCTTCGACGTCCGAGACTTCGGAAAGGTGAGTGGCCTCTCTGTCCTCCCTCAGCGCCGGCTCGGCAGCAGTTGGGCCCGGTAAATACAGTGTGGGCTGGTTTTTCCGTCCCTGTCCTCACCTCTGTCAGGTGCCGGCTGGAATGTGTCCCGCACAGGAGGCTGCAGAAGGCAGATTTGTGCCAAGGGGGCTGGGGGGAGGGGAGCCGCGGATGCCCCACTGACCTCTCGAGCCTTTCAGGGTGAAGTTAGGCCTTGTGAATCCAGGAGGATGAGGGAGAGAGGGTGGTGGACCGCAGAACCGAGGACTTCCCCTGGGGACGGGCGTGCACCCGCAGGGGCCGCCGAGATAATGCAGGTGAAGTGTTGACTGTGGCTCTCCGCAATTGGAGCCATCTCTGTCGCACCTGCAACGAGCAGAGCTGTCTCTGGCTCCAGGCAGGTGTTGGACAAGGTGGGGCTAGGGATGTTTACTGAACCCCGAGGACCCCAAGGTGGTCCCCTAGGTCCACGCAAACAACCCTGGAAGTCGCCCCATGTTTGCAGAAAGCGTCACCCAGCAGCTGTCCCGCCAAAGCCCTGCCATGAGCAGGTGCAAAGGGCCTGGGGAGGCTGCGCCCAGTCGTGGCTTCCTGGTGAGCCTTGGTATGGAGGGAGGGAGGGAGGGTGTCACCTGCCACCTGAAGGGATGGCAGGTCCAAGGTGGCTGCTTTTAAATCGCTGAAGTGAAGGCTGACATCCTCCTGGGGCTCCAGGGCCGGAACTGGGAGCGTGGACCGTTGTGGCTCAGGTCCCTGTGCTGCTCGCCTCCTCCTCGCCGCTGGCACTGCTCCGCGGAGCAGGATGAGTGGACTTCCAAGAGCTGACGGGAACCATCAGAAGATCTCCGTTGCCTAATTTATTGGAGGGCCATTACAGGGTGTTGGGGCGGCGTGTGATTGCATGTTTATGAAACAGGAAGGGCATATTTGTTCTCGGCGAATGCTGAGAAGTCAGTTCTCAGGGGAGCCCTTGCCTGGCGTGCTGTGACGTGTCATGTCACCCTCCACGTCTGGCTTTCCCACGAGCCCCTCAGGCCTGGCGTTCCCTAGAAAGGAGGTTTGGGGACCTCTTCCAAGCCTCTCTGGGGTCCGCGCTCAGGTCTTAGGCCGTGTATGGTGTCTTCAGCGACAGAGTCCCTCTTGCTGCCCAGCAGATGCCTGGTGCTGCCCGCGGTTGGGGGCCAGGCTGCCCTCTTGCCCCTGCCGTCTGCGGAGAGGGCGCGAATGGAGCGCGGTGAGGGCGCGAACGGAGCGCAGTGAGGGCACGCTGGCTTCCCTTCCTGTGAGTGAAGGCGAGAGGCCTTCAGCGCTCCCAGACACACTCACACACAAACACAGACGCACACGCCCACACACACATTTGCACGTGCACACTTATGCCCTCACAGAGACACATGCTCACAGACATGCACGCACTCACACATTTGCACACTCACATATTTGTGTAAACACAGACACACACACTCACACATACGCACTCATATTCACAACCGGTATTTAAAATAATTGTACAGAGAAAAAGACAGGAAAACCCTGGCCAAACCTACTTCTTGGCCAGCAGTTAAAATGTAGAGTTATCGGCAGATAATTTCGTTTTGCGTTTAATTTGCTCCAGCCAAATGCAGTGATGTAAGACGTACATAAACTTGGATTAAACTCTCACCGTATGGCTGCCAACTCTGGCTGAGCCGTGGCGCGGGGAGCTCCTGGTTGTCGGGAGCGGTTTGCGACGAGGCGGCTCTGGCTCTGTGGTGTGCGGTGCCTGCTGCAGGCAGACGGCTCCGTGGGGATACCGCGGGCCGCTGCTCACGCTGGCTCCTGGCCCACCCACGCCTCGCACAGGGGCCGACGGTGGTGCTTTCCCACACGGGGGCCTCTGCGGGAGCCGGGAGGGGCAGTGGCTCAGAACTGTGGGGAATGGCGTGGGATCCGGGCCAGGAAGCAGCAGCACTGCACTGATGCCCTGGGCCGCGCCGTGGGGTCCTTGGGTCCAGGCTGACGTGCTGCGCCGACCACCCGAGGCTCAGGGAAGGGCAGGGAGCCCCGAGAGCTTGGGGGGCCGCTCGGGGCGCGTGGTGCAGCCGCTCTCCATTTGACCCCGGCTCAGTTGAAAGGCACCCAGGCTTTCACAGAGGGGTGGCGGCTGCCTCGCTCTCGTTTTGTTTCTCTGTTGTTATTTTATCCTTAACGCTGTAACCCCTGCCACGTTGGCCGGTACGTTGGTTGGCAGGTGGGCGCTGGACCCTGCGGGCCTGGGGGCGAGCCCCGGCCCTGCTGTTGCTCTGGGTGACTCAGGGTCTTTGAGCTCCGCCTGCGATGTGGCGACTACATCCACCCCCGCAGCCTGTCGAGGGGAGGGGAGTCCTGTGCGTGGGATTTGCGGGGGTGGGGGTTGCCGCCGCTGCCGTGCTGTCATCTCCATCCGCACCCGAGCCGCGTCCTCCTCTCGCTGCGTGGATGCGGAGGACAGGGTCTGTGTGTGCCGGGCCGCCGGCCTCAGTGCCCACCGGCGCCCTGGTGGGACCTGCCCCGCTGCCAGCCGAGCCCAAGGCGTCTCTTTGCTCTTCTCCCTGTGGGTCTGGCAGTGCTTCCTCGCTCTTTCTGTCCCCCTTCTCTGTGCATTTTCTTCACGGGGTGACCCCGGTGAGCACTTCCGGGCGGAGTTTTAACCGGGGCCAGTGGAGGCTCGGGCAGTGCCGCGTGCAGCCGCACGTGGGGCCGTTGTCTGGAGTCCAGCCGTTTGCTTTGCTCGCTCCTCTGTCGTCTCTGGGACAGGCTCCCTCTGCAAAAACCAAAAATAAGCAGCCCAGCCTCTCCCTGCTGGCGGGGGCCTGAGGCTGCGCAGGGGTGAAGCTGGGCAGGGGCGAGGCTAGGCAGGGGCGAGGCTGGGCAGGGGTGAAGCTGGGCAGGGGTGAAG
>JAQZBX010072817.1:0-15018 GCA_029593785.1 Cabassous unicinctus | reverse complement strand
GAGGCCTGTGTCACTGAATCCTGGGATCCTGGCTGATATCCTAGAAGTCAATAGTGACAGAGATCCCAGCAGAGCTCCATCCCTTCCTGCCTTGTGACCCTGAGGAGATGATCGCATCCAATGGGCTTCAGTCTGACAAAACACTAATCTAGTTGGGGATTACAGCAGAAACTTTATTTGTGACTTTTAGAGAAGGAATCCAGAGAATTTACTGTTTCTATCATTGTTACCAGTGTTATCACCACCCTGGGAGAGAGAATGTGGGAACCTATGTGAGTCATCCTGTCTCTCCCCCAGAACTGCTGAAGTGACCCCTGCTCTTGTCCTGTCCTTGATATGTCATAGTTGTGTGACTGGGGTGGGTCAATCCCCTCTGCCTCAGTGACCCCATCTGGATATTAACCAATTTAGATCCTGTCATTTGTAAAAATCCCTTTTTACTTTATTTCAGGAAAACAGATTTGAACGTAACAAAATGCAACCTGGCTATTCAATATTAGTCAAATGAATTTCAAAAGAAATAACCTCCATGTCAGAATGTAGGTAATGAGAATATTAACAGAATCAGGATGATAAAGATAAATCAGGAACTTCTGTTTAAGAGCTGGCAGTGTGGGCTGATCTGCTGTGAGAAAGGACAGGGAACTAGATAACATCCAGCATCCAGGGCCAGCATGACATTCACTCACCAGATGTTCACATACAGTGACACAGGTGCAGAACTAAGGGTCCTGGGCTTTAGGGGATGATAGCTTGGAGAGAGACTGGTATAATTTTCCATTAACAGAG
Source organism: Cabassous unicinctus (assembly GCA_029593785.1). Lineage (NCBI taxonomy): Eukaryota > Metazoa > Chordata > Mammalia > Cingulata > Chlamyphoridae > Cabassous > Cabassous unicinctus. Next base: position 14,229 of record JAQZBX010072817.1, on the reverse strand, counting down.
AAGAAAATTTAACAGCTGTGCATATGCTTCTGTGGGTGAGTTCCTAGGGACTGCTCGCCCCAAGCAAGGAAAAAATATAAAGGAAAAAGTAGCTTCTGGCACTTAAAGAGATTTTTAACCAATTCTGTGGCTGGACATCAGCAATAGATTTTTAAAATTATATTGTGAAGAACCATCTGGAATGATGCAATAGAAAGAGAAATAGATGCAATAGAAAGAGAAACAAGGTAAATATTTAAGTGAGAAGTTACCAGCAATGAAAATGACATGAGCAAGCAATTTCCATGACCACAAAGAAAACACAAGATGTTGTTGGAGTTCGTGTTGAGAGGGGGCAGTTGCATTTGTTGAGTGATTTTTATTTTCACTTCAAAATGTAGAGAGATTGAACTAAAAATGGAAGGTGAACTTTTAAAAAGTTGAGTCCAGATATTTGAGGTTAAAGGAGGGTGAATATTAAAGACATTGTGAAAAAGGAAGCATGAACTTTAAAGAGAAAGGCAGCAATTTATCAAGTTTTAAGTTAATAAACCACGCCTGTCCTCCAGCTCCTCATTACTAAGACATGTATAAGACCTAGAAACTCCCCTATTATATGTGTTTCCCACTGACTTTTTCAGCTAGACAAATGTTCCTGAAGGAATAGAATATTATTAGACATGCCAACAGTCATGGTTAAAATCTTATTTTAGACTGTGTTTTCAAAATGAAAACCTAGAACCTGATAGGAAGCAATTCCATGGCTGCCCTGCGCCTGACCTAGGGCTGGGCACTGTGTTCATTGGGTCCAGAGCACCACCTGCAGCTCTGTCCCTGCCCTGCAGGGAGGTTCATATGCTCACAGAACATTTCTTTCACAGCTTCTCTGCCCAGTGTTACCTGCCAGTGCCCTCAGCTTCAGTCTGCTCTTTAGAGATGCCACATCCTGGTTATATCATTAATTGACATAGTGAATTAGCCTTAGCAACCCAGTGTACTCTTCAGTGAGATCAAACACAAAACTCTATGAAAATCTGAGGGCCCCATTCCAAGGAGTCTGCCAGATTATCAGACACAGTCACAGGCATGGTGAATCCAGAGATTCTCCAGGACTCTCAGGGAGTCTCTTATTTTCTCTGGGATCTTTGAGTTGAAGGTCACATCAGACAACACCTGCACAGACATAACCATGGGGCTCAAAGCCTATACTCACATCTACTCTAACCACAACACATATAACCATACACACATACACACACATGCACAGATATGCACATACCACACATTCACATGCACACACATAAACACCAATTACACACATACACACACATGCTTACTATTCCTATAATACACCCACACACACTAACAAGCATAAGTCAGGCATGGGCACAAACATGTGCACACACACATACACATGCATACCTCCACACATACACACACATGACCACTCACACATACACATACTGTACCCGATTTTTGAGCAATGGACCCTAATGTTTCCTTTTCCTGTTTCCAGCACATGGGTTCTCTCCCCATGCTGAACCTAGGTATGTGAATATGCATTCATTTGGAAAAGAAAACAACAGCAAACCTGAGCTATGTGAGACTTGGGACCTATATGCATATTGGGGCTGCCTTTCCATGCATTGCCTGGAGCCCTTCAGATGCCCCTGTGAGAGGAGCCAGGCCTGCCCACCGGGTGTCAGAAGCTTATGGCTGATCCATGCAGTCAGTGCAGCCAACACTCACCCTCCCTGGATTTGGGAGGACACTCCGGGCATATAGCTTATATTCAATCATAGACCTACATAATGAATCATGTTTTCAGTAGACCCTCAACCCCATGGGCTGAGTCAAGTATTGGTCTGGGCAGGGCACCCCTCCCCTCCCAGGTACAGAAGCAGGTGCTGGTGAAGGAACAGGGGCCCTAGAACAATGAGCTTCACAGTAGGTCACAATCCCTGTAGGTCAGTGTCTGTGACAGGCCTCCTTGTCCTCCCCTCCTGGATGATGTTTTCCCTTGGGCAATGGTGCCCCTGTCCTGCCATTGCAATTTGATCCATAGATAAAAGGACTCAACTATTTAGTTCTTAGGTTTCCAGAACAGAAAGATTTTGAAAAAAATTAAAAATAATTATTGTCTAAAATAAATAAATAATCAGCTTTAACTAAATTAAAATCCAAGGCACAAATCAGGAAAAATTAATTGTGAATCTCATTTTTGATAAAGAACTTCTATCCAAAGTAAAGTACAACTTTCCCATAATTCAAAAAAGATGTAAAGCTAAGTTTTAAAATGATGTAAAATTAGTGAATGCAGCTTCAGGAAGGAATACTTATGAATACCTACTAATCTCATGAAGAGAGACTGAGCATTTTTAGTTATGAGAGAAGTATAAATTATATTCACAACAGATTACCACTTCAAACTTTCCAGATGTCTAAAACAACATATAGAAAAAGGATAAGAAGTGATAGAATTGTGGAGAATAAATGATGATAATGAAAATACACTGAAAATGTTTTGTTTAGGGGGTAAAAAAGTAGGTAGTAGATGTAGATATTAGACCTGAATTACTAAGGAATAATTGAATAATAAATTATTAATTAATTTATTAATTTATAATACAATTATTTCATCATCAATAAATTGTAATTAATAATAATAAAGCATATTGTCAATAAAAGCATGTTCCACCTTTAATAGCACCAAATTATGTATATGAATATTGAAAGGGGAAATTTTGGGTCAAGCATGTTATGAGAATGAAAGTTAGATGATAAAACATGGGACTATATGACACAGTGAGTCCTATTGTGGATGATAGATGGAGTTAATAGTAAAAGTATGAGAATGCTCTTTCATAAATTATGACAAATATATGACACTAATACAAGGTGCTAATAATAGGTTGGTATATTGGAAAAAATATACCTAATGTAAAGTAGGGACTATAATTAATAGTGCTATTTTAAAATTATTTTGTCAATCATAACAAATGCACAACATTGGTGCAAAGAGTCACAATAAGGGCTTTATGGGAACACGGTACTTTTTGCATGACTTATCTGTAAATCCACAACTTCTCTAATTTAAAAAGATACCTAATTATAATTTTTAAACAGTATTGTGCTAAGTGAAAAACAACAGACACAATGTACTAGATATTTTGATTGCTTTTATATAAAAAGCAAACAATAAATAAATCTATAAAGACAGAAATATATTTGTGGTTATGTAAGGTGTGGAAGGATAGAAGGATTCAGCTATGACTGCTGAAGGGTATTGGGTTTTTCTTTTTGGAGTAATGAAATTGTTCTAAAATTGATTGTGGTGATGAAAACATAACTCAGTGAATACACTGAGTGTCCAATTGGACACTTTGGATGGAATGTATCAAAATGAAAATATCTCAATAAAACTGGTTTAAAAATGAGCAGAGGAAGCAAAATGGAATATAACAACAACAATTAGGAATCATGTTCTACCTAAAGAAGCCAGAAAAAGAAAGGAGAGCAAAATAAACAAAAAATAAGTAGAGGGAAGCAAGGAATAGGAGATTTTAAAAGCACTGAGCTCATGTTGTCATCTTGTCCCATAACAGTCCTGGATGTAGTCAACCCAAGTAATCTCTCTGCTCCACTTCCTGAGCATTGCAGGAAGTGGGAGATGAATGTTCTCTAAGTCTGCGTAAATTCTTCCCAGGAATAGATCAACTCCATGACAACTGGGAACAGCTCACCTGGAATGACCCCTCAGTTGGAGGGATCATTGCTGAGACCTTCACTGAGAAGACATCAGTTTTTTCTCAATGAGGGCTTCCAACATCCCTATACAAAGTGTAGGAAGGCTGGTGGTGATTCAGATGAAACCTCCATCACAGGGAGTCAGTCCTCTAGATCTTGGGAATTTTACTGCCACTATCTCATTCAGTTATTCATCTACACAAAGAATATACTTATCCTAACTGCCTCACAGAGTCATCAGGAGGGGATTTTGCCAAGAGTTATCTCAATTTTCACCATTTTCCATAATATTTGACCAGTCTCTATACCAGAGTTTGGAAGATTGTATCACTGAGTGAATGACTTGAAGAATGACTGAATGAATGACTCATCTTACTGTATGAGATGTAGGAAATATGAATCTCCTAAATCATGGCAGAGGGAAGATAAAAGAGATTAATAGGATAAAAATCTGTATCTCCTTTTATGGTGGGTGAATAGGGCAGACCTCACTGTGGGTGAAAGGAAAGAAGGATTTCCTGAAAACAATAGAATGTCATTGAGCCCTCACTGTGAACCAGGTCCTGGGGGGTTCATTTGTGGGAGACACTTCCCTGTCCTCAGGGGGTGATGAGGGAAGTGGGGATAAAAGCACAGATTTCAATTACAGCATTCCAATTTAAAATTATAATCAGGAGATAAAATTAACTTTATAAAATTGCTGATGGTAGACTGATTATTGTACACCATCAAATACACTTACTGAATTTTAATCCAAATTCCTGCAGGTGTATGTTCTTTTCTATTTAGGACCCTTTGAAGGTGTATTATCCTTTATTCCCTGGTCTCATTTGTGAAGAGGATCTTCTAAAATCCTATTCAGGCATGGACAAAATGAATGATAACAAATCTTGACTAACAGGACTGAAGCCTTATTAAGAGAGGAAAAATAAGAGGAATAAGAAGCTGGAAGCCAGCATAAAATGGGAGAGCAGACACAAGGAGAGAAAGAACACCATGTTACTGGAGGGCAGAGATGAAAGTCAAGATTTCCAAAGGAGAGTAGAAAGCCAGAAGGGGGATGATATCAGGAAGAGAGTGTCATCTTGCTGATGACTTCATTTTGGATGCCTAGCCTCTAAAGCTGTTACTAATAAAGTCCTCTTGTTAAGCTAACCAGTGTGTGAGATTTGTTATCTTAGTCTGGCAAACAGTGACAATTTTGGTACCAGGAAGAGGGGTGCTGCTATTCCATATACCTAGAAATATAGAAGTGGCCTGAATTGGTAAATGGAGGCTAGAAATATGTTGAAGTAATTGATAGGAAATCCTTAGATGGCTTTGAATTGAATGTTGATAGAGATATGGAAATTGAAGTCATTTCTGTAGTGGGTACAGAAACAAGTGAGAAAAGAAGAGAAAGTTGCCACCATCGTAACAAATATATTTTTGGTAATGTCCAGGAGGTTGGTAAACATATGGATGTTAAAGGTAATTCCAGAGATGGCTTAGAAGGAATTCTTGAATGCGTTATATGAAACTGGAAGAAAGGTGATTCTTATAGAGGCAGAGAACTTGGTGGAAATGTCTTGTTATATCCAATGGAAGGCAAAAACTCTAAAGGATGAACATGGATATTTAGCAGAGGAGATTTTCAAGGAAAGTTTGGAATGTGAACCCTAGTTTCTTCTTGCATCTTATAATACAATATGAACAGAATAAGATAAAAGGAGGATTGATGTCTCAAGCACAAAAGAACAGTTTGGAAAATTATAAGCTTATATAGATAGACTGCTTTGAGACTACAGCCAGAGATGGGTCCTTCATTGCCCTCCATTTACTTCCTCAAGGTGATTTCCAAGAGAATAGGGCTCTCTTTTAGGCTTTAGCTAAACTCCCCTATTTTAAGGAGATTAGTCATAGCACTCACATATCCAGTCATCCATTTCAGAGCAAGTTAGTATTCAAAATATATTTGTCCAAAAATATCCATGGAAAATAATTTTGTCTAATGACTTAGTCCCCCTCAATCTACATGATAAATCAAGTTTTTGAGAATTTTGTAAGAGCAGAAGTATTACCAGTCTAGATAGAGGTAGACAGAGATGGAAAGGATAGAACCATGGGAGCAGAAGTAAGAACAGAAGATATATTCTTGGTAAAAGACAAATGGGTGTTTCCAAGAAGTGGGGAGAGTGAGTGCAATACTCCAATGTTTGGAGAGAGATGGACCTAAGTCTAAGGATTCAGGGAGAGCATAACCACTGTGCCAAGCTTTGGCAAGGGTGGACTTCCACTCAAGCAGACCAGGAGGATAAATAATACATTCCCATACTTTCAAATGAAATGGAAATTTCCCTGATGAATTTCAGACTTGACAAAGACCTGCAACCATGGTTTGCCTTCCAATTTCTGACTTCTAAAATGACAATATCTATCCTTTGCCTGTCCCACCATCATATTTTAGAAATGAATAAATAGTATTTCTAGCTTTCACAGGTCAACAGGTGAATTTTCCCTAGGATGGACCATACAAATAAATGATTTTGATGAGACTGAGTAGGTACTGAAATGACTTAAGGGTTTTAGGAAATGAGGATGGAATAAATTTTTTTCATGTAGGAAAAACATGTCTATGGGGTTCTGAATTTGGTAGATTTGGTAGATTTAACTGAGCTACCCACCAAAGGCACCCTTAATCTTAATTTGTGTTCCTTAATTTGGGTTCATTTGTTAATGGAACCCTTTGAGGATATATCATCAGTTAAATTGTGAACTCATTTGAGAATAAATCCTCTTATGATCCTATTTGTGGGCAAACAGAATGAGGGTAAATTCAATATATATGAATGAAGACAATATTAAAAGCAGAGGTTTGAACTCAATGAGAGGTGTGAGAAGTTGGAAGTCTGTGGAAAATTGAGAGATTGTAATATAACAAGAGGTAGAGATACAAAGAAATGATCCCCAAGGATTGCAACAAGTCAGCAACATAATGCTAAAGACCTTGGGAAGAAAGCACACTCATATTTGTGACTTGATTTTAGATTTCTAGCCACTGAAATATGTGTGCTAGTACATTACTGTTAAGCCAACTAATGTGTGGCCTTTGTAATAACAGCATGACAATCCAAGACAGTCCCATGTTATCTTAGGAAAATTTCCAGATATGGAAGGAAGAATAAACTGGTAGGCTTCTCCCTAACTTTGAAACTATTGCCTTGCATAAATTACCAAATATCATAGCACCCATTTACCTGAAATATTCCATAGTAGCTTGAATGCTCTGAACCATTGACTAATAACTTGACATAATATTGTTTATGGCATCCCAAATTTGCTTGAAAAATTAGGCCCATAGTACCTCAGTTAAAATATTTAATACACACCAATGTATACTAAAATGGGGACTTCAATGATTGTAACTTGCTATATAAGATGTGCAGAAATGATTATTATCCCCAGTTCTTCTCCATTTAACAGCCCTATCTGACATGTTGCTAAATTTGGAGAGAATTAATAGTGGTTCAAGGCAGATTTTTAAATCCATAATGCTATGATTTTATGAATTATGATTCCCATAATCAATATACTTAGAATTACTGACTCCATTCAATGAGAAACTGAAAGATATTTGGTAATATAGATTTGAATAATATATTCTGTTGATTGCATATTTCAACAGCCATTTTGTTGCAACCTAATGAACTTATCAAATATCCTGTATGTATCAACAATCATAAAATAATGACCATAAAATAGTATAAATAAATTCTATATGTTACCAGAATAAAAATTTCAAAATCCAAAAATCTATAAAACACATAATATATTTAATAGTATAATTATTACTCAGGTATCATATCAATGCTGTGATATGAAACTAATCAATATATGTATTGATAAAGGGATAAGATAGGTAAGAAAAGAAAAATATTTGTTTTCTGTACATATACAAACATACTTATAACAAAACAGGTTAGAAATATTCATGACAATATTCAGAAATATTCATACTTGTTTCTGTAACTGGTCATGCAGTTGTAGTTTGTATTTATCACTCACTTCTTCCAATACGCATTGTTCCCTTTACCCTCAGCAACCACCTCAGATGATTCTGTTTCTTTGCAGGGTGGTGTAGCCTAAACCTTAACTCAAGTAGATTCTGGGCCAATGATAGCCCTGCTGGTCTGGGGTTGTTGCAGTTTTCCATTGACTTTAATCACAGGGTGTGGTAGTACTGACCCCTAGGGGTTCTCCTGTATTCCAGGCAGGCTCTTCTTTACCTCCATTGTGTAGTTGCACTCTTACTGCTCCTTGATAGCTCTGTTCAGCCACCCCAGGCAGTACAGTAATTCCCATCTTTGCCTGTTGATTCAGAGACATGAGGAGCCCAAAGTGACCAGGTGGCAGTCTTAACTTCCCATTCTAAGGAATTGCTGTTGTGTTTCCTAGGAGAAGCACTCATCATTTTTTAACTAAGACGTGTACACTAGCAGAGATTAAGAGTGCAAGGAAAATGAGCAAATCTTTCCTTGTGGATCACTAAGGGTAATAGTAAATAGTGCCACTTCCATTTCCACTCATTTATTCCTGGACCCATGAATCTTGGCTTTGGGATAAACACCACCATAGAGTGGACAGTGATTTAGAGCATACACTGCCACCTGGAGAATATTGCTCCAGCCCTGCAAGGTATTGCCACCTACTTGGCACTGTAATTGAATATTCAAAAGGCCATTTCACCATTTTATCAATCCAGTTGCTTCAGTATAATGTGGAACATGGTAAGGTTGGTGAATTCCATGAGCATGTGCCCATTCCCTCATATCACTTGCCATAAAGTGGGTTCCTTGATCAGGAACAATACTATGGGGGTTACTATGATGGTGGATAAGACATTTGTTAAGTTCATGGAAGGAAGTTTTGGTAGAAGCATTGCATGCAGGGAAAGTAAACCCATTTCCAGAAAATGTATTCTAGGTAGAACAAATCCCTATCCCTTCTATGATGGAAGCAGTCAACTTGCCATCAGTTAGGAGGCTGATCATGATGGATAAGGATGCCATATAATGGGCTGTGTGTGAGTTTCTACTGCTAGCAGATTGGACTCTCAGCAGTGGCTGTAGCCAGACTGGCATTTGTGAGGAGAAGTCCAGGTTGCTGAGCCCATGCATAACCTCCATCCTTACTACCATGGCCACTTTGTTCTAAAGCCCATTGGATAATGGCAGCAGTGTCTGGGGACAGAGGCTGACTGGTATCCACAGAATGGGTCATCTTATCTACTTGATTATTAATATCTTCCTCTGCCAAAGTCACCCTCTAGTGAACATTCTTCATGGTTTTTGACCACTCATAAATTTCTATCACATACCTCTTCCCCATATCTCTATGTCATCAGTCAGGCATTACTAGGGAAACAGAACCTAAATGAGATCTCAGTAAATATTATAAGATTTTATAAAATTATCTCACATGACCATGGGTGTGTACAAGTCCAAATTCTACAGGGCATGCTGCAAGCAAGAAACTCTGTGAAGGTCTGCAATGAGTTCCCCAGGAGAAGCTGTCCACCTAAAATGGAGAAGGGGATTCTCTGAATGCTGAAATCATGTCTCACTTTAAGGCCTTCAACTGATTGGTTGGGATATTTTTCATTGCCAAAGGCAATCTCCTCAGTTAATTGTGTTATAATAAGCTATAGTTGCAATCAACTCACTAATGATTAAAGTCAATGAAATATCCTTACAGTACAGTTAGTCCAGTTCCTTCTTGACCAAATAACTGGGCACAATTACCTGACCAAGTTGACACATTAGCCTAACAATCACCAGTAAAATTGTTTCATCAATCATAACAAAAGTAACACACTATTGCATAGTATTTATAATAGGTAAAACTATATGTGTACAGGGTGTATATGGGATTTATGTACTTCAGCATATTTTATCTATAAACCTACTAAAAAACAAATAATTATATATATTACATTTTATCATTCACCTTGAACAAATATACTTAGAAAACTAAGGATATTTAGACCTAAAATTTGAACATTTGTTACGGTGATACTATCCAGAGGAAATTCAGTGTTTACTTGAGTTTCACCTGCTTCTGGTTTTATTTTCCCATTGTAAACTGAGGGAAACTCATTTATTTGTGTCATTTATCCATTTAATTATGGAAGCTGTACTTTTTACACTTGAGAGTTTCTCTAACAGGCTACACTAGAAGGGTGTTTCCACTGCCATCTCCTCCATTTATACCAAGGACTGGCTCATGGAATAACACTTTCTCTTATGAAAACCCACATGGGACACCTTCAGGATGATTTCTATAGCTCTTCCTTTAACATAAACTACAAGATCATATCAAGTACAAAAACCATTTCATGGACAAACTGGCCCATCTGCCCTTGAAGTTTCAGGTAACAATTTCAGCTGAGTTTATTTTCTCTCCAGAGCAAGATTCTGCATGATTTGACAGTATCCCCTCCACCTACTGAGGACCCTCTCTATGCTACTCTCCCCAGGATCCCCAAAGCATCCTGCAAAATGAAGTCATATTTATTACTGCTCACCAAGTAGAAGGAAAGAAATAACTTGGAGGGGCTCTTTATATACTGCAAAGCATTTTCTTATTTCAAAAATTTTAAAATAAAAAATTGTGAATATACCTACAAAACAGAAGAAAACAAAACAAAAAACCCAAATGGAGTTGTGTAATACAGTCCCATGCCTTGTACATTCTATCCAAATTTTACACTCAGTGGTTCTCACTTTTAGAAGAGTTCTGCAGGCATCACCCCAGTAAACCTTTGAGTGTTCTCCTTAGTCCAAAAGAAAAAATCCCATACTCCCTATTATTGAACTTTAGAGTTGATTTAATACCTTCTTTTGCATTGATGAGGATGGGCCTTGGTTAACAGTACAAATATGAGAGTATTCTCTCATGAACTATAACAAATGTACAATACTATAATGCATAGTGTTAATAATAAGGGTGTACGGGAAAATATGCCAATTGTATGCTATGGACCATAGTGGTAATAGTTGTGATATGTTCTTTCATAATCTGTAACAAAATCATCCACAACAATGTAAGGTGTTGATGGAGGGATGAGGGAGCAATAGTTAAATTTGACTTTGAGCTTTTCCTTTCCTATCCTGGCTAACATGCCCAGGCAGCTGCTCCTTGTACTCAGTGGATCCTGAGCATCCCCTCCTGGCAACACTACAAATAAGGTTTTTGTCTTGGTTAACACTGCCTTCCCCCATTGTATGTCTTGCAGAGCAATAATCTGCCATCTCCTCATATTTCTGGCTGTTTCATTTGCAGAAACAGATGTTTCTGGTCATTGCCCCTGGAGGTGATGAATCAGCCCTTCACAGAATCTATATAATTTGTGCTCTCACCATTCCAGTTAATGTATGAAACATACCATGGCCCCTTCCCTGGAACTCGGCAGAACCAGTGCATGGCAGAGTTAAAGAAGTTGAACCTAGAGGCTGAGCAGGAGATGAGCAGAGTCCCTCCAGGCTGTCTCAATTCCCCAGTCTCCACCAGCCACACTTCACAGGACATCTGCAACAGACATTAGAAGTTGATTCACAGTCACATACACATACACACACAAACACAAATGTACATATGCATATTAACATGGATGCATAACCAGTTTCTCAATAATATTGCCATGGGAAATTAACAAAAGAAAATCAGAGATCAGAACAAACTTCATGTTGGTTGCATCCTCTTCCTCAGTCTTGGGCACAGAATAGGGAGCACTCAGACACACGGGAGGGTTCTACAAGTTCTGGGCCTGGACTGGCTTTCAAGACCCTAGGGAGTGGCCTCACTTATATATCTTTCCCTCCCTGCACCTGAGACTCTCTCCTGACCCTGCAGTTTCTGCATCCACAGCTCTGTGACAAAAATCAGTGAAAAGTCATGGGCTGTTGAATGAATTTTAGTATTGAAAACAGTGCAGTACTTTCTTTTCCCTGCTCCTCCTGAAGAACTGTACTTATTTTCCAGGATGTTCTCTTTGTGGTGCCCACATGGCACAGAAGAGAGGCAGCACATTCTCTTCTACCATCTGCACATTTTAGGGAGTAGAAGATTGATTCTCTTTACAACTGCATGTCAGGGAATATGACAGCCACCTTGTCACTGGAGAATCAAAATGTATTTCCTTTGCCTCTAAGAGAAAGCACACAGACATCAAACTGGGTCTGCACCTGGGAGCTCCATCTCAATTCCCAGGACAGGCCCATTTTGTGGCAGATGACAACCAAGGGAGTTGAGTGGATTACCATGGAGGTGCTGCCTGGAAGACTTGGGCTGTTGTAGCAACCAGCTTCCTCAACCATGCTGTACATCTCACAGACAATTGCTCCTTTCCTCCAACCTGCCCTCCTCCCTGCTCTCCTGCAGTTTCTGATTCAGGTTCTAAGGCTATGGCTTTATTTCCTCATCTCAAGGGGAAGGATTTCACCTTTGACAATTGATTATAATGTTAGTTCTGTGAATTTTAATATACCCCTGTCATCCTGTTGAGGAAGTTACCTTCTATTATTTCTGGGTGCTTTTATCCAGATAGTCTGTTGAATTTTGTCAGATGTCTTCTCTGCATTAACTGTGATGAGCATGTAATATTTTCTTTCCTGTTAATGTGGTATATGACATAAATTAATTTTCTTATGTCAAACAACCCTTGTATTCCCAGGATAAATCTTTCCTGGTCATGTTGTATCATTTTCTTAATATGGTTTGCTAATATTATATTGAGATTTTTTGCATCTATATTTTAAGTGTAATTGGTCTGTAATTTTCTTTTCAGATGATGTCTTCATCTGCCTTTGGTATTATGGAAATATTGGGCTCATGGAATATGGAATAATTACCTCATCATAATTTTTTTGCAAAGTTTCAGAAGGTTTTGTGTTAGTTCTTCTTTGAATGTTTGGTATACTGCCCAGTGAAGCTATCTGATTTTTTACTTGGATAATTTTTTGCAAGGTTTTTGATTACTGATTCAATTTCTTTACATGTTATAGGTTTGCTTGAGCTTCTATTTCTTCTTCAGTCAGTTTTGGTAAATTATGTGCTTCTAGGAATTTGTCCATTTCCTATAAATTATCTAATATTTTGTCATACTATTGCTCATAGTATTCATAGTATTTTTATATATTCCTTTTAATTTCTGCAAAATCACTGGTACTGCCCCACCTTTCATTTTAGTTTTTATGTATTTGCATGTTCTCTCTTAATTTACCTTATGGTTTCTTCTTTGATCTATTTATTAAGAGGGTGTTGTGCAATTTCCACATATTTGGGAATTTTTCCATTTTCCTTCATTTATTTATTTCTAGTTTCACTCAATTGTGGTCAGAAAAGATACTTTGTATAATTTCATTTATTTCAAGTTTATTGAGACTTTCTTGTGACCCAAAATGTGGTCTATCTTGGGAAATGATCTATGTGCACTTAAGAAGAATATATATTTTGATGTTATTGGGTGGAGTGTTCCTTATAATTCTTTTAGTTGTAGTTTGCATATACTATTTTTCAAGTACTCTCTTTTCTTATTTGTTTTTTATCTGACTATTCTATGAATTATTAAAAGCAGTGTATTGATGTTTCTAACTATTATTATAAAACCATAGACTATTCAATTCCAATTGTCCAACATGTTCTTGATATATTTTGGGCTCTGCCCTTTGGTGCATATATATTTATAATTGCTATATGTTATTGTTGAATTGACTCATTTACCAGTACTTAGGATCCTGTTTTGTACTTGTAAGAGTTTTTGAATTAAAGTATATTTTATGTGGTATTAGAACAGCTTCATCAGCTCACCTACAGTTATTATGTTCATGGAAGAGTTTTTTCTGTCCTTTCTTATTCAATCTTCTCCTTTTTTTCTTTTCTTTTTTTTTTTTACCATTTTATTGTTTTTTTCTTTATTTTTATTAGAGAAGTTGTGACTTAACAAAACAATCATGCATACCATCCAGGATTCCCATATATCACTCCACCAGCAATGATGGTGTATGAACATTATCATAATATTACTGTTATCTATAGTCCATAGCTAATATTTAGTGTATTTCCCACCACAAGCTATATTATTATTAAAACCATTTATTAGTATTGTATATTTGTTATAGTTATTGAGGGAATGTTCTCATATTTGTACCATTAATCACAGTTCAGCACTCACCATGTGGTTCATTGTGTTACATGGTACCCTGCCTAGTACAGTCCATTGTAAGACATTGTAAGACAGTAAGACATTGGAGAATAAGTGGGAGAAAATGCCACTGTACATACAGGACACCAGATATTACAGTGGTGAATGGCAAAATGTCAAAAAAATTAATAATTTTTTATTATTTTTAATATCCCAATTTTTTATTTTAATTTTATTTTTTTTAATTTTTACTTATTTTATTTCTTATATTTAACCCTATCATTATTGTTTCATTTTGCCATTAATTTTATTTGGCTATTTTA
>JAQZBX010072816.1:0-15014 GCA_029593785.1 Cabassous unicinctus | reverse complement strand
GTTTTAGATTATATAAGTGTTGCATCAAAAATATAGGGGATTCCCATATACTCCACCTCCTCCCCCTCCCACACTTTCCCACATTAACATCTTTCATTAGTGTGGTACATTTGTTACAATTGATGAAAATATATTGAAGCATTATGTACATTATAGTTTACACTTTGCCCCACACAATTTCATAGGTTTTGACAAAATGTATAATGGCCTATATCCATCATTGGAATGTCATGCAGGAAAATTCCAATGTCCCCAAAATACCCAATGTTACACCTATTTTTCCCTCTCTCTCCCCTCAGAACCTCTGGTGGCCACTGCCTTTATATCAATGATACAAGTTCTTCCATTGCTAGAATAATAATAAGCCTATTTTAGTCCATAGTTGCTTTCCCCCCTTATGTTTGTTCTTTCCTCAATCTTGACAGTTTTGGGATGGTGATGCACATCCTGCCTCCGATTGGGAGGGGGCTTAGATCCCATGGGGCAGATAGATGGAACTGTTTTGCTTGCAGTTGGAGACACTCTCTGCTTCCTGAGATGGGTGTTGTCCATCATCAACCTTTTGTTAGTTGTCCTAGGTGAGTCTGATGAACTGGAGAATAGGTGTTGCAACTCTGCTGAGATTCAGGGCTCAACCAGCATATGAACAGACTGAAGATTTAAGTCTGGGACATATATTTAACAAGTATAGGTTCATTTATAGGTTCAAATAAAAGGGGCAGAAAAGCCATGTATAGGAAAATTATAAATGAGTCTAACACTGTTACATTGGGGAGCATATATTCCAAAGTAGGCCCATTGACAACCAAATTCCTGAGATTTTCTGTCCTGCCTATAGTGTCTAGATTTCTCTAGAGTCCTCAGGAGCCCCTCTGTTTGAAGCACTGTTTACTGTGGCAGTCAATGAGATCCTGCTGAGACGTGCACAAGCATAACCTCTGGAATGACCTCCTGGCTCATTTTGAAATCTCTTAGCCATAAAAATGCATTTGTATTTAATATTTCCCCCTTTTGGTCAAGGTCTTTTTTCAGATGCATCGCTAGTCGGTGCTTGGTAATAATCCCTTGGTGCCAGGGAGGCTCATCCCCAGAAGTCATGTCCCATGCCTGGGAGAAAGGTAGTATGTTTATATGCTGAATTTGGCTTAGAGAGAGGCCACATTTGAGCAACAAGGAGGCTTTCAGGAGGTAACTCTTGGGCAATATATAATACTAGGCTAAGTTTCAATTTCACAAGAAAAGGTTCATATGTACAGCCATCAATATGAAGGGCCTGGTGTAATGGTTTGTCGTCCTTGACTAGGTACTGTTCATGTACTTGGGTGATTCTTGCTGCTCTTTTAGAGAATGTAGCAGGACTTCTTAAAGGATACTTTTTGAAAGGGCTTCTTTAATTGATGCATGAGCACCTTTAAGTGCCTCTGTGTGCTGCAGACTGATCTACCTAATATTTACTATGTATGTGGGAAGCAGAGAAGGACAAAGACTAGGGTTTTTGCCCTTAAGGAAACTAAATATATATGAAAGAAAGTCTGTCAGCTCAGATGAAACTAGGAAAAATTAGTAAGTTGGAAATAATAAGAAACTCTAACTTAAAAAGGAAAATGTTAAAAATATAAACAAATTTGAATTTATCCAACTCCATCTTTTGTGTACCCAGGCAGACATAAAACAAGAAAGGAATTTGCATGGCATCTTTGCACATCTGTCATGCAAGTTATTTGTTTTTGCAGTATTCCAGACAACTGTTTTTACATTTTATTGTGTTGAGGACAGTCAATGCTTTCCTATATTGCTATATTGATACTGCTATATCATCTGGCTTCCTAATAGATTTCTTGATGTACTAAAGTGATAATACACTACTTTAACACTGCATAACTATTCTTTATGAGAGAAAGGGTGTTTTTTGCAGATATCTCACCAGCAACATAGATTTACAGGACTAGTGACAACTTTCAGTCTTGAGCACTATAGGAAAAAGTTATTAGGTGTTAGGATCATTTACTTGGAAAAGAGAAATAGGAACATAATAAGAGACATACAGTTTGTCCTACCAGAGGAAAAAGGGAGAACGACTTTTTGTTTTATATTAATCTAGACAGACTTAGGTCAACGACTTTTTGTTTTATATTAATCTAGACAGACTTAGGTCAAATAGGTCGTGGTTATAGGCTCAATGCAAAGGAAAAACTTTCTAGCAACTAAGAGATAACCAAAAATATAATAGGCTGCCTTTCACAGTTTTGAGTGTCCCATCACCAAGAGGTGAAAGCCAAGGTGAGATGTCTCAATCAGATGTTGCAGCCAGCAGGCAGAGGTGTTAAGGTACCTCCCACATATAATATCTTGCTATTTTATATATAACCAGCAGGGGAAGGGAACTCAAGATTTCTTATCATTATGGTCTAATAAAATGTATAGACCAAAACAAAACGAAACAAAAAAGTTTAAAAAAATAAATAAAATTTTAAAAAAATTTTTTTTAAGTATAGACCAAACAAACATTATGTAAAACACATAGTTCTTTCCTCAGTCAGCAATGACAGAACTTGCTGCAGAAAACAAAATCTGTAGGTGGTAGGTAATTCATTGTCAAAATACTGACTCACATGAATAGAGGAACCAGACTCCACTAGTATGAACAAAAAGAGCTAATGCTGACTTCTTACCTGTGGGGGATGAAAAGAAAAAGAAAAGACATGGAAATAAAAAATCTAGTTATTGAAGGAATTATTTTCACATATGTAGGAATGCCCAATGACAAGAATAGAACCCTGCCCTTTTGTTGTTAAGTCTATAAGAAAACATTTGCATCACTGCCACTTTGAATCTCCTAGAAGAGTTTTCTAAAAATCATTTTCTGAATAGTAATGAAGTATTGGTAGCAACATAACACTAGTTTCCAGCACTGTAATTATAAGAAACAGAGCTAGAGTAACACCAGAAGCCAAAAGTTAGGTTTTGATCAGCCTCAGAGAAACCGTACATCTTCAGTAAGTGAGGTTGCTCAAAATATGGTGTATTTACTTTTTGCTCTCACTGCTATTTCTTGCCCTATGCCATGAATTCTGATTGCCTTCTTTTTCATTTGTAACCACAATCAAGGGTTCCACCATGTGGAGGGCAGTGGGGATAAGTAGCTAGTTATCCTCCCCAACACTATGGAGAAGGCTTAGAACCATGATAGAAGCAAAGAAAGCAGTAACAGTATAACTGTAATAATGAAAATAACTCCCATTTGTTGAACACATGGATGCCATACACTGTACTAGATGCTGGGTATTCCTTGTGAACATAAACAGACCATCTCCTAGTAAGTTTACATATCCGAGATTTGAACTCTGTACACCAGGTTTAATGGATTGGCATGCTAAGTGGTGACCTACAGCTCCACAATTTGTAGGCCCCGTGTGAGCTATTGAGAGCCTGGCTGTGCTTCACCTTAGGTAAAATTGTCAAATAGGTATGGCGTATATTAGTCATTGCTCCCAGCTTCCCCAACCCTGGTTTAGGGTTATCAACTAACATATCTTAACTTATATCAGCAATCCTTTCTAAGGAGCTGAAGCTCTGTCAAATTCCTATCCTCTCTCTGTCAGGAGGTACGTCCCCTTAGCTTACCCAAGTCCACCTATCTTTAACTCCCAAACCAAAGAAGGCAAAAATCAACTATTTCACAGTGTTGCTTACCTCTTAGATTAGAACATCAACCCATCTCCTACTGGGAGAGGTCCTTTAGAGAGTAGATAAGGGCTAGATTGTTTAACCTGGCCCAACATACAAAGGTCTGTTTTTAAGTATCCACCTTTATCTGCCATGGGAACCCTTATTAATGAATACTTGGAATTGCACCAAGATCTTCTCTAAGGTAGCTGTCCAAAGGTCTGTGCAACTAAGTGCTTACTTTATGTTATTTTGTCTATGCTAAGAAAACATACTTGTTGGTATTTTATTTTTCAAATATTAAAGAATATATTTCAAATTCCAGTGTTATTCTGTTGTTTTTAAAAAAATTTTTATATGACCAGCTCTCTAAGAATGATTTAACATTTCTTTTTCCCCTAGGGAAAAGTTAACCATTGGATGCCGCCAACTGGTTGAGATGGAATATACCATGCAGCAGTGCAATGCATCTGTCTATATGGAGGCCAAAAACAGGGGATGGTGTGAAGATATGCTCAACTATAGGACCTAAGTGCTGATTTGTAACTTAAAAGGAATTGACTTTGTCTTCAAGAATAACAGAGTAGCTTCAGCCTGGTCACTTTTGTGAGCCAAATCCTAGAGAATTATAAGAAATGCCTCATAGGTATGAAAATGTGATTGCCTATTACTTCCAGTCTCATTGAGGCTTTAAATAAGCCTAATGTATCCATTATAGGATTGCTTCTGGAGTTGACAATACCTCTCTACCTCTGCTCCTGATACTGAACCAGTATCCTCTAAAGAAAGGAGAGTCATCTCTTCAGTCATCCCCTGTGGCATCAGTGGAAGGCCCAGGCACAGCATTATCATCTCTCTCCCCTAAATACAGGCATGTGACCAGAGATACTTCCAAACCCCAAGAAAGAATTAGGACATGACCATGCTCTCGCCACATCCACAAATGAATTCTTACCCTGGGCTGATTTTATGATCAAATTATCTTCAATGTAGACCTGGTGAAAATGACACTATCCCTCTCTCCAGCCCCTCCCCCACCCCCTTTCCAAGGTAAGGAAAGTACAACTCTGACTTCAGCTCCAACTTCCTACACTCTCTTCTTCTCTGGACTTGTCACTTTTCAGTGCATTCCTAATAGGGAAGAGCAAGTAGACCACTATGCAGAGTTTTTCCTTAAAATGTGAAGCAGCATAAATTTACAGAATTAGGTGGCAGTGTCTGATATTTTACCCCTGTCTAAAACCAAGTGTTTAATTGACTCATTTCTTTAGTTATACAGTGAGTTAGAAATCTTTTTTCTAGAGTATATTATGCTTTTATTAATTCATTAGATTAAATCCAATTTGATATTCTAAATGTTAATTTATTTTTTAAAAGCAATAAATAACTTATTTTTAGTAAGATTTTGCTTTTACTTTTAATTCCAAATTGTGTTTCTGAAATGTACAAGTATGATTATAAGAGTGACCTTCTCCAATAAAAAAGAACTTACTCAGGATGTCCACTAGTGGTCTGTGCAGGACCTGCTAATCTTTGTTTGCCTAATTAGGAAACTATCACAAACTTCATGGGTGGGGCTCAAAGTGTCATCAGGGATATGAGCCTCTGGGTGAAGGGAAAAACTTGGAAAGCATCTCTGCTCTCTGCCCCTTTCCTTTTCTTCCTTGAGGAGTCAAAAAAGCATCCCTTCTTATCACCAAAAAGACCTTTTTTTTTTTCAGACCCTCATCCCTCACCTGCTTCTAGTTGTTGTGGTTAGATTTTGTTGTTTCATTCTGTTTTATTTCCCTCCCTTCCCACTGCCCATACTTTTAAAATTCAGGTTTTATTTTAATGAAATTTCTTTGCATTCTTACCATATGCAAATTTTAATTTTATCTTAGTCTATATGTCTTTTACTTTGTGCATTAATTTGTCATTTGCTTTCAGCCTCTTATTTAAAATATTTTTTATTTTGAGATGTGAATTCTTTCTTATTTTGCATTTTGATTTATAAACATTCTTTTGTTAAAAAAATTTTGTTTTAGCCTTTGTTCCTTTCATTTGAAATGCCAGGTTTTTTTTTTCTCTCTCTCCCCCCTGTGCTATTTTTTTAAACTTAAAATTTTACTATTTCACTTTCTCTTTTCAAAGAATTTTAATCTTTTTATAAACTTCTTTGTTGCCTTCTTTTCTGATCTTAAATTTTATAAATTTTATATTTTCATTGTAATCCAAAGCAGGGGTTAAGCATTCCTTTTCCTCCCACCCCTCACTTTCTTCTCTGGAATAGAGTAACTCAGTTTGCCTAAGTATCATTAACTCCACATTGCAGAATATACATCTGATTTGATGGAAGAATTCTCAGATCCATAGATGTGGAACTTCAGGTTTTAAAATCTCATTTCTTCAATATGTATAGCCATTGTATTTTGGGCAGAAGCCATGATAAGCAAGCCATGAACTGATAGGAACTGATGGAAAATCACATAAGAAAGGACTGTATGGATACCTTTAGCCTTGTGCTAGTGAGGAGCTGGCCATCTACCTCATGAGGTTTATTCCAAGTGTTCTGTATGTAGGTATTTGGCACCATTTTGCACTAGCCTTTTCTAAATTGCTTTTTCTAAAGTTAGCCCACTTCCCTCCCCTGGTTAGGAGAAGCTCCAACTCTTTTAGCATTCAAGGCCAAGGAAAGGCTGGCTAAAGAATTGGGCTCTATTGTACCCAATTGGGTCTTCTTGTTGGTACCTGCAGTGAGCAGTTGGGACTGCAGAAATTAGAATTTCACAGATGTGTTCTTTTGATTTTCACATTGTGGGTCTTTGCTTGCCACACCAATGACCCGAGGACACAAAGACAAATATGAAGCTCTGTTTATTTGATCTTTTGAACATCATCTTGAGAACAGAAGTCCTTTCAGGGTTGAATCAGGATTGTTTACATAGTATCCTATTTAACCTTCAGAGCGTAGGACATATTGTTCATACTGTTGACTTCTGGCAATTTCCCCAGATCAGTCATCTACTATTGGAGCCCTTTTCAGCTTCCTACCATAATGGATCAGATTAATTTACCTCTTTCTTCTTGAAGGAATATGCCTCATTATTGAATAAATCACATGTATCTTCTACTCTCTCTCAAGAAGTTATGTCACCCATATCCCTTTTCTGATGAAGGGGTTGGATTTACAGGCCAATCCCCCTCAGTTGGTGGCTTTTTGGCTGTTTTGCCAATAAAACCCACTCCAATACATATAACCAAGCTCCATGAGAGCAGGAACTACACGCTTTTTCTCTAGTATCTTGACTCGTCGTGGTTGTGGTCGGCAAATATTTTTTGACAAATTGACCTACTAAAACAGACGTGCTTTGCCTTTGCCTACCTACAGAAGTTTGACTTGATAGCTCTAAGTTTGTGGGGAGATTCTGTTGGGTGAAAAGCTACTTAGTAAGGTAAAAACAATGCATCTCTTTTAGAACTTCCTGGAATGGGTTCTCCTAGAGCCACAAAGATAGGAAGGCCCTCAAAGAGGGCTTTTATGTATACCTACATTTTAGAACTTCCATCTCTCTATAGTCATGGATTTTATTCTTTAATCTCTGACTATTGGTGATTGGCCAACCTGAGTGATTTTAGACACATTTTCCGGTCCATATAACAAGAATCCTGTTAAATTTGGTTTAGTTTTGTTTGTAACTTGAATGTGATTCACCTCAAAATATTTTACTTTACCTGCCAGGGCATCGGCTGTATTTGAGCCCACACACTCATCTTTGTGATCCTTTAACCATATTCTATAGATTTAAAGAATTCATCACTTGGGGATACCTGCACACCTGGCACTTTTGAGTCTTATTAAATGGGAAGTTTCTTGGTTAACAAATTGCAGTTACTGAATAGAACATAAAATAAATCTGGAGACTTTTATCCATCTCTCCACTCTAGGTATTCGGGAATGCAGAAATTGCTTATTTTCATCTTGCTATTAACTCTTAGCAAATCACTCCTGAAGTTTACCACATGTGATTGGACTGACAAGTTTGGTGAACTTAGATTAAGAATAAGAGATGTCTCTCTCAGTAACTGTTAACAATGAACTATTTAGAACTCTTCCCCTTAAGAATTCTTAATGCTTACCACTGTAATTGATCATCTAAAACTGGTTTTCCACAGTGTTATAGCAAACATAGGGTTTCTGTTTTTTCTTAAGTTTGAAACACACCTTTAGTCAAGTCTGTAAGGTTCAATGAGAAAAAATCAGAAGTAGCTAGAGACACTTACAAATTTAAAAGATACTGTGTATTTTTTGCCTCAGGGAAGGGAAAGGGCAACTAATAGTAAATCTTTGTGGTAAGATTTAATACTGACTGTTGAAAACATCAAGGACAGGTTCTTGAGCAGAATTGCTAGTTATGAAACTGGAAAGTGAGGTGTACATCCAAATCTCAGCAACTAGCCTGATTTGATTTTCCTAACTCTTAAAGCCAATTTCAATATTTTATTCTCTGAGGTCTAATCTTTTCTTGGCCTTTGCCACTCTGTGGATTATTGGTTACAGGCTAAACCAAGACCATATGCAAGACCAGTAGAAATGGTTTTATATGAATTCTAGTGAGGTAAAATATGCTTATGCACTGGCACTTAAGCCTGTTCCTTTAATCATTTGGTACCCACTTTTGGGTAAGACAGATAAGACAAAACTTTTTTTCCCTTTTTAAGTGGACAGTTTTATGAGTTTTGTCAAATACAACTCAAATACAAAGTCATGTAACCACCAATCAACACAATAAACATATAAAAGTTCCATCACCCCCCAAAATTTCCTTGTACTCCTTTGTAGTCACCTCCCATTCCCACCTCAGAGCCACTGTTGTGTGTGCTGTCCTTTATCTTTTCTAGAATACTACATAAATGGAAACTTTTGAATCTGGCTTTTCACTTAGCATAGTGCTTCTGAGATCCATCCATGTTGTTTTAGAAGTGCATTCTCTTTTATTCCTAACAATTTACCCATTCATCAATTGAAGGGCATTTGGATTGATTCCAGCTTTTGGTGATTATGAATAAAGCTTATATTCTCATACAGGTTTTTGCATGAACATGTTTTCATTTCAGCTAGGAATGGGATTGCTGTATCATAAGGGTGTTTCTGTAAGAAACTGCCCGTTTTTGTGGCTATACTATTTTGCCACTTCTCCAGCAATTTATTAGTGTTTCAGTTGTTCTGTATTCTAAGTAGAATTTGGTATTACTCAGTTTTAATAAGTGTGCAAAGGTATGCCCTTTTGGTTTTAATTTGCATTTTCTTAATGATTAAGATGTTGAATAGCATTTCATGTTCTTACTGGGATCCATTTATCCTCTTTGGTAAATTATTCACATCTGTTTTAATTAGGTTGTTTTATAAATGTTCTGGATACAAATTCTTTACTAAATGTTTTAACTCTGGTCCTTTAAAGGCTTTTTACCACTTTTGGTTAAGATAAAAAAGATAAAACACCTGCTTAAAACACAAGATACCATCCAACTTTTTAATTTGTATAGTATCTAATCTTACCTTGTTGGGCATTTTCATTTATCTCCTAAGTTTCATTGCTCCAAGTTAGGTCTTTTGTGTGTCTTTATTTTTTCCAGGCTAAAATTACGTTACTCCCTTTGCTTACTCTGAGCAAATATATACCTATTTATTCAGACATAAGCCCATTTTGGATGCCTCAATTTTCACGAGAATGCCAACCCTATACATTGAACCTTGGCTTCTCACCCTTACTCAACCTGCAAGAAGGGATGGGGCCTTAAAGATTTTATTGGCTGTTGTGTTCATAGGTGGGAGAATCTATGACATGCACATGAATATGTATATCCCTCTTACAAACTCTTGTTGCTCTTGAGAAACTTCTGGTTTTATTATGAACGATATTTATGCTTCCTAGCAATTACTCCTTTTTAATCCATAGACACTATGATTTACTAAACAGGTCTTTTGTTTATAGGACCAAATTTGTGGCTTAGTCTTACCAAGTAGTTAAGATTCACATATTGGTAGTTCTCTTCTTCACCCAGTTATCTTGTATCTTACATCTCACTGAAAGACTCTTCAAATCTTTTGGAACAAAGCAGGATACAAATAAATGATTAATAATATAGTGTGTTTTCTGTGACTCACATTTTTCTGAAGGAAATTCTGCACTTACAGAAATGTCTTATTAGGGATCTTTCTCCTTTGCCTTCTTCAATTTTAAGTTAAGATTGCAAAAATCCAGGGTTTTTTCCTTCCAAAATGATAGTTATGTAGGGGAATTCTAAAACATTTTGAACTAAGGTAAAGTATATGACATACTAGAAGCCAAAAATCAGAACGCTACAATTCTAAGTCATAATAAAAGATAAAAAAGCATTGCCCTGAGTAGAACCAATTATATTGCTAAAGCAGGCATCTTACATAGTTTTGCTACTATTTCAGAACTATAGTATGTTTATGCCCTATTGTAAGTGATTTAAAAGTAATCTTGCAATTTTATTTCTAAACAATTACTTCAAAACCCATAATAGTAAAGTTTTATGACACATTTGATCTTTTCCTCAAAATAATATATTCCTTTTAGAGGAGGATTAGTAGTAATAACTGGTCAATGAGCAGTTCTTCCCATTCTGAAGAAAACTTTGGCCCCATGTATTCGAACATATTATTAGATTAAGCATTTCACCTAGGAACTGAGAAGTGATCTCAAGGATTTTACTGCTGAATCCAACTAACTTTTTTCCTTGCAGTAAAGAGAACATATAGAGATTCACTTCAAAACCATTCACACTAGACAAATTAAAATCTGCCAGCCTAGTTTTAATCCACAACCAAACCAGGTATAAATGCATGGACAGTCAGGAACTACATAGCCACTAGGTGAATCTGTTTTTCTTGGTGGTTCTTTTGTGTAATAAAGAAATAAGGTGGCAAGTTACCAATGGAACATTTGGGAAAAATACCTCATTTCCTTCTTAACCCATGTTAGTCATGGAATAGTTATCACCTTGCCCCAGGTGGCTCATTAGATTCCTGTATGTTTTGTCTTTTGTGGTGAGGGAAAAGAAACCTTACATCAATCCTTACTTCAGCTATAAGATGCCAGGCAAATATTTTCCACAAATACTTTAAGCTCGTTACTGGGGGGCAGGGAATATATATACAAATATATATATCTCATTTATCCCCAAATCTTAGTAACGAATGAGTACACAAACATTTGGACATCACTCCTACAATGCAAGGATTTCCTGCAAAGTATCTTTAATGTGTTTGCATCAGCAGAAAGCATTAGGACATGCTAATTTTGGCACCGTTAGATGTATAACACTACACATTAGACACCATGTCATCCCAACCAATATTTATCCAAATGAATAGAAAAAACTGAACAAAAACATAGTTCTGATATAGGTTGTATTTACAAATCCAATACAGTTTAGTTTTTTCAGAATCAAGGACTGCCATTTAGAGTTTTGTTAATGGTAAAAATGATATTACTTCACTATTATATTAAATGTCTTGCTCTAATAACGTACCCTCAACAAGTCAAAAAAATTTAAAATCAGTGTATTAAATGCCAAAAATCACAGCTATGTTACTGTTCAGCAACTCCATTCAAATAAATATCAGTACTGCATTCTCAAAAAAAAAAAAAAAAAAGTCATAGCTGAGGCAAAATCTTAGCAGTTTGCAATCTGGGTGTTCAAAAGAAATACCCCACTCTGCATACTTAAGACTGTCATTCTGCTTCAATAATCTGAATCTGTCATATTTTACTTCAACAGGTAAAACACCCTCTTGAGAATATAAAAAATTATAAAAAGGCAATCATAAAAGATTAAATATTGGTAGGCATGTCAGCTTTCTTTTCATATAAACAAAAATAGTCATTGTCATCTAGTTAAATAAGTCTCTTTTGTTATAGATTGTTCCAGTTATTGAAAAAGGGCCCTTAAGAAACTCAACTGCCTACATCTTAAAACCCTAACCCCCTCTTGCCCCATAATACACATTTGAGGGAAGAGGCATTTAATGTGCAAATTGGCAAAACAAATGTGAAGGAAAGGGGACTTCTTGAAATGACATACCCAATCAATTCTTGGTTTATTCTTTTACAATATCAACTTTCAAAAAGTAACCAAAGAAGTTCTAAAAATACACAAAACAGACCTTTGTCTTTGCATTCCTTTCCAAATAAACACAAAAAGTATGTACACCATGTTTAATAATATGCAATATGCAAAAGCTTTGTGTTGCTGTTAGCAACATCTATACCCACACCCACCCTCCTTATTCACAAGGGTACCTCTACTAAACACAATTACATCACTAAGCCTGTTAGTCTGAAAGGGTCTTAAATTTGTTAAAACTGAAACATCTTTGTATAGGGGTTCCACTCATTTGACTCAGCATTATAGACTTCCACCGTATTCAGAAATTCATTGCCATCAAATCCTCCCACTGCAAAAATGGTGTTCCCTACAGTTGCAATCCCAGCATTGCTCCTCGGTGAAGTCATGTTTCCCATCATCTTCCATTCATTTCTGGTTGGATCATACATCTCCACACAACTGATGGCATGAGAACCATCAAAGCCACCACCTACAAACAGTTTTCCTAAAAGAGAAATGAGGGAGGGTAAATCTAGAAGCTGAAGTATAATTAAAAAAACAACAACAACAACAAAAAAAACCCAGATCTCAGTCTTCTGCTAAAATGTGTGGTTCTTAAGTAAAAATGCCTGTTTGATGTCAAAAAGTTACATACTGAATGCCTACTAATATGGCAAGCACACTCTAATAGCTGGGGATAGAAAAAGCAAAAACTGATTAAAAACCCATTCCCACGTGGAACTTGGGCAACTTAAAATTGGGGGTGGGGGGAGAGCAGCAGCATCTAATACTAAATACAATTCTGACAACAATTCTATGTAGTAAGTACTATTATTACTGTTTTACAGATGAAGCAACAAGAGGCACAAAGGAGTTGGGTAACTTGCCTAAAGACACAGCTAGTATGTGGCAGAGCCAGAATAGTTGTATGCCTGGATTAAGACCTGAAAGAAGTTAGGAATGGGAGCCCTATATGATATGCATATTTATTTTGTAAGTTCATAACTTTTTTTTTTTTTTTAACCGGGAGGTCCCAGGTATCGAACCCAGGTCCCTCCATATGGGAGATGGACGCCCAACCATTTGAGCCACATCCGTCCCCCAGTGCATAACTTTTATTATACACTTATTGTGTATCTATGTTCATCTAAGAATGATAGACTTCAATAAAATTTTAAAAAGGCATAGGAAAGCAGATTTCAGTTAAGCTTAGAAAAACATTTATTATTGATTCTCAAATTCATTACTGTCTCATCTGATCTTCACTCAACCAACCTGCATCCCTATATCTGTAAAAGACACCAACAAGGCTCACAGTAAGTTCAAAGCTCCAGCCTAAGGGACCACTTAGGGTTTCACCAGTTGAGCCATAAGCTTATTAAATTCAGCTGTGTTTGTTTGAAAACCAATGCTAACTGAATTCATTATTATTGTTATATAACCATTAGGTAAATTAATAATGGATGTGAAGAGAAAGCTATGTCAATATAAAACAAAGTTTAATGCTTTGGAAGATGTGTTAATAGTCTAAAAGTCTTATTTCCAATTAGGTATGGAGTAGACAACTGGAAAAGACTAGATGATCTGCACTTATTTTGTTCTGCAAATGTCTTTAAAAATTCTGGCTCTAAAGATAAAAACTCAAAATCCAAGGTGATGCATTATGGGTATGGCTTGGAACTTCATTCAATGAACATACCAAAAGATTAATGAATTAATATATTTAAGTTATGTATCATGTATTATCAGTCTCTGATTAGAAAACACTTTTCTAATGAACAAATCACCAATCCCTAGGGCATCTGAAAAGACTACATCTGAATTCATAATTATACAAGTATATAGTTATAATTGACATTTCCTTTGAATTTTAGAACAAACTTTTACCATTTCCTACTCCTCACCTCCCCAAATCCCAATACTCACCATCAAGAACAGCTACTCCGGCTCCTCGCCTAGCCACATTCATGGGTGCAATTAAAGTCCAGGTGTTATTTTCAGGATTGTAACGTTCTACTGTGTTCAGACAATTCCAAGACTCTGCACCTCCTATTATGTACAAATAACCACCAAGCTCACAGACTGCAGACTGGTGTCTACCTATAAACAAGTCAAACCAAAATTATAACTGTATCTCCCAAAACTGTAAGTGCATATTTGGACACACTATTGATTCAGAAGTCTTTTTTTTTTTTTTTAATTTCGTTTAAGAGAGTCAGTCAACTTACGGATATTAAGAGGAGCACAGCTTGTCCACGACTTTGTTACAGGATCAAATACATCACAATTTTTCAGTCCTTTTTGGCCATATGGATCAGAGCCACCGACGATGTATAATTTACCATTCAGAGCACACACTCCTAAGTAAATATAAAATAAGGTTATATACTGATAATTTCTCGTATTTAAATAATAGCTATCGCAGAAGAAAAATACTATTACCTGCATTACAACGGTTAGTTCTCAATTCTGGAACAGGAGTCCAATCATCTATGCTTGGATCATACATCTCTCCACAACTCAGGTCATCTGAGTGGCCATTCGATCCACCTACCACATAGAGCTGGCCCTGTGCCAAAAGTGAGAGGTTAGAATTTCCACCATTCTAAAGTTATGGGAAAAGCTAAATATAGGTTGCTTCTGCAACAAAATGCACGTACCATGAGTACAGCCATTTGAAATCGGGCTCTTGGTGTTCTCATGGGAGCAAGAAAGGACCAGTGATCTCTATGCGGATCATAGCATTCAACTGTTCGAAGACATTCCTCTCTGTTATAGCCACCTAGTAAAAGAACCAAAGCTTCATGTTTAAAATATTAAATCCAGAATGGTTTAAGTAATCTGCCCAAAAAGAAAAAGCATTTTTATCCACAAACTTATTAAGAATCCATCAGTTGATGTTTTTAACTAATTGCTTGTTATAGCTGATGAATAATAATATTAGTGTGAATAAATTGCTTAGCCTTGGCTTGAAAATTAGGGGAGAACAATTTGCTCACTTTACTTTTTAAAAATTAGAAATAGACACTGACGGGAAGCGGGTGTGGCTCAGTGGATAGAGCCCCCGTTTACCATATGGGAGGCCCGGGTTCGCGTCCCGAGGCCTCCTTGTGAGGGCACGCCGGCCTGAGCGGTGCGGTGGGCTGATGCAGCAAGACCTCACAGCAAGGGGGAGATAAGCAGACACAGAGAAGACACGCAGCGAATGGACACAGCAGCACAAGCAGCAA
>JAQZBX010072815.1:0-15013 GCA_029593785.1 Cabassous unicinctus | reverse complement strand
TTATTTATTTTATTTACTTATCCCCCCCTTGCTGCTTGTGCTGCTGTGTCCATTCGCTGCGTGTCTTCTCTGTGTCTGCTTATCTCCCCCTTGCTGTGAGGTCCGGCGCCGCGCGCGAGCCGGCCTGCCCTCACAAGGAGGCGCCGGGAAGCAAACCCGGGGCCTCTCATATGGTAAACGGGTGCTCTATCCATTGCGCCACACCCGCTTCCTGCCATGAGGTTGCTGCATCAGCCCACCGCACCGCTCAGGCCGGCGTGTCCTCACAAGGAGGCCTCGGGACGCGAACCCGGGTCTCCCATATGGTAAACGGGGGCTCTATCCACTGAGCCACACCCACTTCCCTCCTTTTACTCTTGATTTTCTAAAATTATGTTTCATGGTTGAGGCCAAAATCATAATACTGGTTCTCAATGTATGTGGAGGAAATGTTTAAGACAAGTACATTACAAATGGGGGAGAGTAAAGGGACCCAAATGAAGGTAAGGTCTACATTTCACTCAAAGTAGTAAAATGTCAACACCAGTAGGATGTGATAAGGTATGTATATTTAATGTAATATCTATAGCTACTTATAAAAACTATACAAAAAATACACTCAAAAATACTATAGACAAATCAAAACAGAAATTTAAACAATTTATTGTAGTATAACATACATATATTCCAGTACACAGGTTATAAGTGGCAGCTCAATTTTTAGCAGGTGAACTCATCCCAATAACTAAAGCTCAGAAGTCTTCCTTATTCCCCTTCCAGTCATTAGCTTCCCCAAAGGTAGCATTATTCTGACTTCTATTATTATAGATTGTTTGCTTGTTTGTGAAGGCTATATAAATATAATCATATGGCATGTATTTTTTGTTTCTGGCTTCTTTTGTTCAGCATCGTGTTTGTGAAATTCATTCACATGTTTGCTTACTTAGAGCAGTAAAAGCTTTTTTTCTTTCTTTCTTTTTTTTTAGGTACTGGGGCTGGAGATTGAATCCCGGACCTTGTATGTGGAATATTGGCTCCTCTGAGTTGGTTTTTTGTTTGTTTGCTTATTGTTGTTTCTTTTTGTTGTTATTTTTAGGAGGCACCGGGGACCAAACCCAGGACCTCCCGTGTGACAAGCAGGTGCTCAACCACTTGAGCCACATCCACTCCCTGTAATAGCTTTTTATTTTTAACTGCCATATAATTTACCAGTGTATGGATATACCATAGTTTATTTGGCCTTTCTACCATTGGTGGATATTTAGGTTGTTTCCAGTTTTTTGCTATTGAACCATATATAGCTTTGCATTTTCCCACAGCCCTTCCAGTTCTTTCCCTTTCTAGTCACATCAGCATTTCATTTCTTAATAGTTATACAGCAAGCCTTGAGAAATAACTGTTTCTGAGCTCGTGACTGATAAGTAAATCTTGTACACTTAGACTTCTCTCCCAGAAACTAAGGATGATCTGTTCTGTGAACTGCTTGACCACATTTGTATCAATAGATCCCTTACATAATTACTGTAAAGATGTAACCTCAGCCGTGCTGATAAACATTGTAACTGCTTGTTTTACATGGTTACTCTGAAAGTGTAACTTCTGCTCTGCTGGGAAACATTGTGGATATCCATTTCTTGACTATGTGTCCTGAGCATTGCACTTTTTAATCATGCTGCCCCTTCACATGACCTCTCATCCAAAGGTAGATGTGTAGTATAAAAGGCCCCTCTGGTAAGTGTGACTTGAGCCTCGGAAGCACCACACTCTCCACCTGTCGTGACAGGTGAGGATTTAGGCCATGATCAGGTTCGGATCTACCACATAAGGGCTTCCCCCATGTAAGCCTCGTATTAAACGCCCCCTTGCTCACTTGCTCACCAAACAGGACTTGTCCGAGTCTTTCTTTAGTCTGACATATCCCTCTCAGTTCCGTGGGAAACTGTCATTTTACATAGCTCCCTGCTGTACTAGCAACAGCTGTCATAACATATGTACATGTCTGGCTTTGATGGATATCACTAGTTTTCCAAAGTCGTCCATCAGAGTTCCTGATGGTGATGGTTTGCCTGTCACCAATACATGGTGCTGGTTTTCATTTATTTATTTTAGCCATTCTAGTGGATGTGTGTGGTATCTTATTGCAGTTTCAATTCACATTTCCCTGATGACTAATGATATCACGTGTTTATCGATCATTTGGATGCTGACTTTTATAAAGTACCTGCTCAAGACTTCTGCTATTTTTTATTGCATTTCCTGTCATCAGTCACGGCAATTATAATGGTGAAAGGGATTGATGCTCAAAGGGGATACATCATTTGCCCCAAACCCTGTCATGCTTATTCAAGATTCTGAAAACAGACATGGGGATGATCAAACCTAACTTTCCTCACTTAAGCCAGAAATCACCTCTTAAACATTCCTGAATGATAATTACACAACCTTTTTATTGCACTCTAAGATGACTAAGAAATCACTACATAAAAGAAAGCATTTCCATTTTTTAACAGCTCCAATTTCCAGAAAAGTCTTCCTTATATTGTAACTCAGTCTACCTCTGAGTGAACCACCCCTTTGGTCTTGGTTTTGCTCTGTGAAGCATATGAAATAATTCTCCTCCTCTTTCACATGAAAGCCCTTCAGATATTTGAAGATTACTCCTACCTCTCCCAAGCCCCCAGCCACAAGATTCAATTGTTGATTGCAGCTAAGTCAACCAAACTGAGTCTTCCAGAGGTTTGGATGGTACTGGCCATGATTCTCAAGTTTATATTATCTTTTCATGTGATCCACATTTGAAATTCGGCTGCTTCTTGCTGACATGCAAGAAAGCTCCCTAATTTCATCAGGAATCACACTGTAGTTCAGGTGACTACAAGAGAGGTTTCATGCATTGTGGATTCTGGTAAATCTCCATCACAGAGGCTGCTCCTGACCTGTTTTGGCTTTCCTTTATCCTTCCTGAACTGGGTCATAACCATCTTGCCATCTCTGACGTGGGTTCTCACTTTTTAAATGTGATTCTGGGATGGTGATCATCAAGAGCCTGGGTTGTTGGACTTCTATCTCAGTACCACACCAACAGACTCACAGTCAAACGTAGTCACTCAATAAGCATTTTTGAAGCACCTACTTTCTGTCAGCCACATGATGAATATAAAAGAAATATCCCTGCCCTCATGAAGCTTATAATATATCGGGGACAGAGACCGGGAAACAAGCAATTAAAATCCAATATAGAAATGTCTCTGAAGTCCATTAATAAAATTAACTTTTAAGAAAGTAGCTGATGCTCTTTATAATAAGTTTTCCAGAATAGCTGCCCACCCTACCCCAGAAATTTTACATCGTTGTCTCTTTCAGACAAAATCTTCCATATATCTTTCTGTATGGTGAAAAAATATATATCATTATGTACACACATATAGAAGCCTTTTACTCCTTTTCTTTTAATTTGATCATACTATACACTTTACCGTAATTTTCTTTTTTTTAGACTTATTTATTTACTTTTTATCCATTTTTAACCCCCCAACCCCATTTCTGCTGTCCTTGTGTCCATTTGCTGGGCAATTCACTGTGTCCACCTCCTGCCCTCTCTTCTCATCTTTCTCCTTCTGTCTTCACCAGAATTCGATCCTGTGAACTTCCAATGCAGGAGAGAGGCATTCTGCCACCTACGCCACCTCAGTTCCTGGTTTTCAGCACATCTCGTCTTGGCTCTCCCCTGCATCACTCTCCTGCTGCGGCATCATTTTGCTGCACGCGGCGAACCCATGCACGGGGCCTGACAGTGCAACCGCGCATGAGGCCTGGCGGCACACCCACTCGCAGGACCTGGGGGCTCACCTGCTTGCAGGGCCTGGCGGCCAGCACACCTTCTACATTTTTTCTTTATTTTACCAGGAGGTCCCGGGGATCAAACCCAGGTCCCTCGATATGGGAGGCGGATGCCCAACCATTTGAGCCACATCCACGCCCCTGTAATTTTCTTTTTTAACATCATAATATATCATATGACTATGCTATTTTAAATGGAAATAATGTTTGAAAACATAAAATTCATGATATAGGATGCCAAATGTATAAAGAATCCTTATAGATTATTAATAAAAGGGTAAATGACCTAATATAAAAATAGGCAAAAAGACATGAACAAATGACATTTCACAGAAAAGGAAATACAAAAAAAGTGACAAATATACAGAGATGTTCAATTTCATTAATGACATGGAAATCTAAATGAAGACTATAATGAAATAACATCTTAGACTCATTTCAGATGCAAAAATTAAGAAATCTAATGTTGCAACATGTTAGATATAATTTATATACCCTATTGCCAGGAACAACAAACCTTTATAATTCTAATTCTTTGTCTATGTATGTTGCATGTATAGATTATTTTGATGAAGAGAAGTTCTTTTTAATGCAGTCACATTTATTAATCTTTTCTCTTATAGTTGGCACATTTTTGTCTTATTTAAGAAATCTTTCTGTGATGAGTGTGATTGATAATACAAGTTTAAGAATGTTCTTCAATGAAGCAGAATAAATATACATTAATATTACAAGATGTTAATAATAGGGTGGTATCAGAGCTAAAAAGCACCTAACGTAAACCATGGACAGTAGCAAATAGTAATATATTAATATTTTTTCATCAATTGTAAAAAAAGAGAGAGAAAAAAATCATCATAAGTGATGGAAACCAGACACAAAGTATTGCATATTGTTTGACCCGATTTATATAAAATGTAAATATAAGTAAGTGTATAGAGGGAATTAGATTAGAGGATCTGTATGGCAGGAGATGGAATAGAGAGCTTGAAAGGTAACTGCAAGGGGGTCTGGGATTTTCTTTTTGGAGTAATGAAAATCCTCTAATATTGATTGTGCTGATGAATGTACAATGCTGTGATTATACCAAAACCCACTGAATGTACACTTCGGATGGATTGTATGGTATATGAATATATCTCAATAAAATTGCTTTTAAAAAAAGAAATCTTTTTCTACACCAAAGTCAGAAAGTAGTTCACCTATATTTTCTACTAAAAGTTTGGTCTTTTTAATATTTAAGCCCTTAAGATAGCTGAAGCTGATTTTTGTGTGAGAAGGGGATCCAGTTTTTTTTCTCCACATGGATAGCCATTTTTCCAACTCCATTTGTTGAACAGTGTCTCCTTTTCCTGCAGATTTTCCATGCCACTTCAATTACAGGTTAAAGTTCTATAAATGGATAGATTTCTTTAGGGGATCTAGTTATGTTCTGTTGAACAATTTATCTTTCCCTATGCCAGTACTGCATCATGTTAAATATAATTTGTTTCATAATAAATGCCAATATCCGGTAAAGAAAATACCTTCTCCTTTTTATTCTTCTTTAAAAGTATCTTTTTTATGTGGGTCTAATTTTGAAACTTTGCATCATTATATCCATTTTATTATTTATTTGTTTATTTGTTTGTTTGTTTTAGGTACTGGGGCAGGGATTGAACCCAGGACTCGTATGTGGGAAGCCAGTGCTCAACCATTAAGCCACATCAGCTCCCACTATATCCATTTTAATTTTTAATTTTTTAAAAATAACTTTATTTCAAATTCAAAACAGTGAAATAACAGAAAAAGGCAGCTCAACATGTTATGGAAACATTGCTCCTAAAAAGTTCTGTCCAGACACTTTTATCTCATCTAATTCCAACTACTAACTCAATTGTTCCTCTAGTGTTCAAAAAGATACACAGATGAACACAGATTAATTAAATGACATAGTCAAAGTCTCCTTATTAATAAAAAAAATGAAGAGAAAAAATGCTTAATCATATTTATATCTTACAAAACCAAACCCCATATTCCTTTTTTACCTTTAGCATTAATTAACTTTGCCTATGCTATGAAAAAATTATAGTGTTGTTGTTAACATATGTCTATAAATTACATTAGTTATATTTTTTCCATGTATCACCACATTCTTAACACCTTGCAGTGGAAGAACATTCCTGTATTTATATTATTAGCCACAATTCTCATCTACTGCCAAAATCATTGTTATACATTCCCAATATTATCCTCCAGCTGTCCTCCAACTAACATTAATCTCCCTAGACTACTCGTTTCAGCACCAGGCATATCCATAAATCAACAGTGTTTGTTACAGTCACTAAAATGTGTTAAGGGAGCAGATGTGGCTCAAGCAGTTGAGTGCCTGCTTCCCACATGGGAGGTCCCAGGTTTGGTCCCCGGTGCCTCCTAAAAACAAACAAACAAACAAAAAACTCAGGGGGAGCCAATGTGGCTCAGTGGTTGAGGGCCGGCTTCCCAAATACAAGGTCTCAGGCTCATTCCCTGGCTCCAGTACCATTAAAAAAAAAAAGAATGTGTTACCATCAAGTCCAACCATTACCACATATTTACATTTGACCTTATTAAACATTCTACATACATGCAGAATTGTCTCCCTCTTCTTATGCCACATTCCGTCTCCCACCAACCTACACTTCATAGTCCAACTCCATTAGTCTACTCATTGTATTTAGTTCATATCGATGAGATCATACAATATCCATCTGTTTGTGTCTGGCTTAGTTCACTCAACATAATATCCTCAAGGTTCCTTCATGTTGACACGTGCTTCCCCGATAGATTTCTTCTTACAGATGAATAATATTCCATCATATGAATATACCACATCTTTCTTATCCATTCATTGGTTGACAGACACTAAGGTTGTTTCCATCTTTTAGCAATTGTGAGTAATGCCGCTATGAAGATCAGTGTGCAGATATAGTTTGTGTCCTTGCTTTCAGTGCTTCTGAATATATTCCTAGTAACAGGATTACAGGTCATATGGCATTTCTATATTTATTTTCCTGAAGAGCCTCCAAATCATTTTCCCCAGAGGCTGCACCATTTTACACTCCCACCAACAGTGAAGGAGTGTTCCTATTTCTCTGCATACTCTACAGCATGTGTAGTTTTCTGTTCTTTTTAATAATGGCCATTCTGTATGGTGTGAGATGATATCTCATTTTAGTTTTGATCTGCATTTCCCTAATAAATAGTCATGTTGAACATCTTTTCATGTGTCTTTTAGCCATTTGTATTTGTATTTCCACTTTGGAAAAATGTCTATTCAATTATTTTGCCCATTTTTTCATTGGGTTGCTTGTCATTTTGTCATTAAGTTGTGTGATCTGTTTATATAACATGGAGATCAATCCCTTATCAAAATATACGGCTTCCAAAGATTTTTTCCCATTGAGTTGGCTGTCTTTTCACCTTCTTAACAAAATCATTTGAAATACAAAAGTGTATAATTTTGAGGCAGTCCCATTTATCTATTTTTTTTTTCTTTTGTTGCTTGTGCTTTAGGTGTAAGGTCCAAGAAACCACCATCAACCAGAAGATCCTGAAGATGTTTCCCTACATTTTCTTCTAGGAGTTTTATGGTTCCAGTTTTTATATTTAAGTCCTTGATACATTTTGAATTAATTCTTGCATAAGGAATGAGATAAGAGTCCTATTTCTTTCCTTTAGATATGGATATCCAGTTTTCCAGGCACCATTTTTTGAATAGGCTGTTCTGACCCAGCTGATTGGGTTTGACAGCCTTGTCAAAAATCACTTGACCATAGATGTGAGGGTCTATTTCTGAACTCTCGATTCAATTCCGTTGATCAATCTGTCTATCTTTATGCCATTACCATGCTGTTTGTACTACTGTAGCTAGATAATATGTTTTAAAGTCTGAAGGTGAGAGTCCTCCAACTTCATTCTTCTTTTTTAAGACATTTTTTGCTATTCAAGGGTCCTTACCCTTCCAGATAAATTTGATAATCAGCTTTTCCAATTCTACAAAGAAGGATATTGGAATTTTTATCAAGATTGCATTAAATCTGTAGATCAGTTTGGGTAGAACTGACTTCTTAATGATATTTAGTCTTCCAACCCAAGAACATGGAATATCCTTCCATTTATTTAGATCATTTTTGGTTTCTTTTAGCAATGTTTTATAGTTTTCTGAATACAGGTCCGTTAGGTCCTTGGTTAAATTTATTCCTAAGTATTTGATTCTTTTAGTAGCTATTATAAGTGGAATTTCTTCTGACTTCCTCCTCAAATTGCTCATTAGTAGTGTATAGAAATGTTATTGATTTTTGCATATTACTCTTGTATCCCACCACCTTGTTGAAATCATCTATGAGTTATAATATTTTTGTTGTGGATTTTTGGGGAGATTTTCTAAGTATAGAATTATATAATAAGCAAATACGGAAAGTTTTACTTCTTCCTTTCCTACTTGGATGCTTTTCATTTCTTTGTCTTGTGTAATTGCTCCAGCTAGAACTTCTAGCATCATATTGAATAACAGTGGAGAGAGTGGGCATCCTTGTCTTGTTCCCTATCTCACTAGGAAAGCTTTCAGTCTTTCTCTATTGAGTACAATGGTGCTGTGGGTTTTTTATATATGCACTTTACCATATGGAGAAAGTTTACTTCTATTACTATCTTTTGGAGTGTTATTTTTTTTTATCAAGAAAGGATGTTGTATTTTGTCAAATGCCTTTTCTGCATTCATTGAAATGATCGTGTGATTTTTCTTCTTCAATTTGTTAATGTAGTATACTACACTAATTGATTTTCTTGTGTTGAATCACACTTGCATACCTATAAAGCCAGTTGATTATGATCTATAACTTTTCAATGTGATTTTTATTCTGTTTGCAAGTATTTTATTGAGGATTTTTGCATCTATATTCATTAGAGAAATTGGTCTGTAATTTTCTTTTTTCATAATATCTTTGTTTGGCTTTGGTATTAGGGTGATGTTAGCTTCATAGAATGAATCTGATAGTGTTTCTTCTTGTTCAATTTTTTGGAAGAGTTTGAGCAAAATTGATTATTAGATTTTCTTTAAGTGATTGGTAGAATTCATCGTGAAGTCATCTGGTCCTGGACTTTTCATTTTGGGGAGGTTTTTGATGACTGATTTAATCTCTTGTGGTTGGTTTGTTGAAGTCTTCTATTTCTTCTAGGGTCAGTGTGGTTTGTTCATGTGTTTCCAGAAATTTGTCCATATCAACAACATTGTCTAGTTGTTGGCATACAGTTGTTCATAGATTCCTCTTATGATCTCTTTTATTTCTGCTGGGTCAGTGGTAATGTCACCCTTCTCATTTCTGATTTTATTTATTTGCATCTTCTCTCTTTTTTCTTTATTAATCTAGCTAAGGGTTTATCAATTTTGTTGATCCTCTCAAAGAACCAACTTTTAGTTCTGTTGATTTTCGCTATTGTTTTCTTATTCACCATTTC
This sequence comes from Cabassous unicinctus, assembly GCA_029593785.1. Classification (NCBI taxonomy): domain Eukaryota; kingdom Metazoa; phylum Chordata; class Mammalia; order Cingulata; family Chlamyphoridae; genus Cabassous; species Cabassous unicinctus. The sequence continues at coordinate 5,716 of JAQZBX010072815.1, read as the reverse complement.
ATTTATTTCTTGCTCTAATATTTATTATTTCTTTTCTTATGTTTGCTTTGGAATTGGTTTGCTGTTCTTTTTCTACTTCCTCCAGGTGTGCAGTTAGGTCTTTGACTTTAGCTCTTTCTTCTTTTTTAATATAAATATTGAGGGCTATAAACTTCCCTCTCAATACTGCTTTTGCTGTATCCAATAAGTTGTGTTTTTTTTTAGGAGGCACCATGGATTGAACCCAGGACCTCATACATGGGAAGCAGGCACTCAACCACTGAACTACACCTGCTCCCTCAGATAAGTTTTGATATGTTGTGTTCTTGTTTTCATTTATCTTGAGGTATTTACTGATTTCTCTTGTAATTTCTTCTTTAACCCACTGATTATTTAAGAGTACATTGTTTAATCTCCATATATTTGTGAATTTTCTCTTTTTCCAACCTGTTATTAATTTCCAACTTTATTCCATTATGATCAGAGAAGGCATTTTGTATAATTTCAATGTTTATAAATTTATTGAGATCTGACTTATGTCCCAGCATATTGTCTATCCTGGGTAAAGATCCATGAGCACTTGAGGAGAATGTAATCCTGCTGTTTTGGGGTGTAATGCTCTATAAAGTTCTATTAGGTCTAGTTCATTTATCATATTATTCAAGCTCTCAGTTTCCTTATTTATCCTTTGTCCAGATGTTCCATATAATGCTGAAAGTGGAGTGTTGAAGTGTATTGTAGATATGTCTATTTCTCCCTTCAGTTTTGCCAGTGTGTGTCTCATGTATTTTGGGGCATCTATGTTAGGTGCATAAATATTTATTATCATTATTTCTTCTTGGTGAATTGTCCCTTTTATTAATATATAGTAACCGTCTTCATCTCTTATAACAGTTTTGCATTTAAACTCTATTATATCCAATATTAGTATCACTACATCCACTTTCAGCCTGATTGTGTCCTTGCATCTAAGATGAGTCTCTTTTAGAAAACAAAAAGATGGCTTATGTTTTTTATCCTTTCTATTAGTCTATGTCTTTTAATTGGAAAGTTCAATCCATTAATGTTCAGTGTTGCTACTATAAAGGCATTACTTACTTTGTCCATTTTATCCCTTGGCTTTCCGTTGCCATATCTTACTATTGTCTGTTTTTCAACCCTTTCAGTTCCTCTTACTTATATTCTTCATTTCTACACTCTTCTCCAAGGCTCTCGCCCTTGTCTTTTCCTTTCAGGCTGTAACACATCCTTTAATATCTTTTGTAGATTCAGTCCCTTGGTAACATACTTTCAATTTTTGTTTGTCTGTAAAGACTTTAAACTCGCCTTCATTTCGAAGGACAGTTTTGCTGGGTAAAACATTCTTGGCTCGTAGTTTTTCTCTTTCAATACCTTAAATATATTGTACCACTGCCTTCTTGCCTCCATGATTTCTGATGACATATTGGCACTTAGCCTTATTGAGGCTCCCTTATAAGTAATACATGGTTTTTCTCTTGCTGCTCTCAAAATCTTCTCTTTATCTTTGGCCTTTGACATTCTGGTAGATATCTCAGAGTAGGTCTATTCAGATTTATTCTGTTTGGGGTACATTGTCCTTTTTGAATATTGATATTCATGTCTTTCACAAGGGTTGGAAATTTTTCAATCAGTATTTCCTCAAATATTCTTTCTACCCCTTTTCCATTCTCTTCTCCTTCTGGGACACCTATAATGCATATGTTTGTTGTGTTTCATGTTGTCATTCAATTCCCTGAGACCCTGTTCCCTGTTTAATTTTTTTTTGTATTATTTTGTCTCTCTGTTCTCCTGTCTTTTTAAGTTCAAATGTTATGTCTTTGAATTCACTTTTTTACTCTTCTTACATTTCAAATCTGTTGTGATATGCCTCTAATGTATTTTTAACCTCATCCATTGTGTGTTTCATTCCCATAAGATCTGTACTTTCTTTGCAGGCTTTCCAATTGTTCTTTATGCTCACACAGTGTCATCTTAATATCCTTTATCTCTTTAGTCATATTTTCCTTCATCTCCTTAAACTGATTAAGGAGGTTTGTGTGAACATCATTTATTAGATGTCTTAAATCCTTTGTCTCATCTGGATTCTTGGTTCGTTCCTTTGGCTGGGCCATATCTTCCTGTTTCTTAGTATGGGTTGTTATCTTTTGTTGATACCTAGGCATCTGTTCACGTTGGTGATTTTGCTCTGCTGATGAATTTCTCTCTCTTGTCTGGTGGTTTTATTTCACAGCTCTAAAACTTCAATAATGCCCTGTTTAAGTAATAAAAACAGGGGCAGGGAGCTGCTAATGAGGCCCAATCAGGTCTACTGTGCCTGGGAAAGAATCAGAGAGACCAGCCTATCCTCTTTCACTTTCCCAGCTGGCCAGCAAAAGGTGCTCCTTGCAAACCCCTCCATGGAGATGTATCCTTCAATTTTTACTAGCTCTTCTGAACTAGCAAGTTATGGTAGTTTCATTCACCAAAAAGAAACCACACTCAGCCCTCTGCCACACCCTCCCTCTTCCCAGGGAGGAGTCTGTCCGTAATCCTCTCTTTTGGCTGCTGAGCCACAGATTTTACCAAGGTGGTTCCCCTTGGGGAGTAGGAGGTTGGGCAGCATTCCCAGCCATGGAGGTATCAACTCACAGTTTGCTCTTTGGCCTCTCCATCCTACGATCCCCAGTCCCTCCTGGACAATGCCTGTAGCACTCTCCTGGTCTGCAAGGGTCACCAGAGAAGCTCCCTCTTTGACTTCTGTGCCTTTTACCCTATTTTGCAAGAGATCTGAGCTTTTCCTGAGCAACTCCAGTGCCTTCTTCGATCCTGTTTTCTAACATCCATTTTAGAATCTCCTGCACTAAATCTATAGATCAGTTTTGAAAAGAATGACATCTTTACAATATTACATTTCCCTATCCATAAACATAAGGTATCTATTTACTTTTACTTAACTCATCTGTGGTGGTTTGAAGCTGTACGCACCCCAGAAAAACATGTTCTTAAAATTAATCCATTCCTGTGGGTGTAAACCCATTGCAAGTAAGACCTTTTGATGAGGTTGCTTCAGTTAAGGCGTGACCCATCTCATTCAAGTTGGTTCTTATTGGAATCCTTATATAAATGTAATGAACACAGAGAGAGAGGGAGAAGGAAAGCCATGGAGGCAAGAACCTGAAAACAAGGAAACATGGAAGAGAAGGGAGAGACCAGCAGACACCACCATGTGCCTTGCCATGTGGCAAAGGAGCTAAGGATCTGTCCCTTTTCTGTTCCTTTTAGTTCAGGCTTCAAGAAGAAAGCACTGCCTTGGTGAAGCCTTGATTTGGACATTGTTCCACCCTCAATTGTGAGTGAATAAATTCCCATTGTTTAAGCCAACCCATTGAGCAGAGTAGGAAACTAAAACAGATTTTGGTGCTGCTACTGTAAATACCAAAACTGTGGAAACAGCTTTGGAATTGAGTAATGGGTAGAGGCTGGAAATTGTAAGGTGATTGATTTTAAAAGTCCTAGATTGCTTTGAAGAGACTGTTGGATAGAAATATGGGCACTAAAGGTACTTCCAATGAGACCTTAGATGGAAATGATGAATGTGATCAAGGAAACTGAAGGAAAGGTGATCCTTTCTTTAAAATGTCTGAGTACTGGGCAAAATTGAGTTCTGATATTGGATGGAAGGTAGAACTTCAAAGTGATGAACTTTGATATTTAGCTGAGGAAATTTCCAAGTTAAGTGTGGAAAGTGGAGCCTGGTTTCTCCTTGCAGCTTATAGTAAAATGCAAGAGGAAAGGGACAAACTGAACTCCTGGGCACAAAGAAACCAGAAATTCACAGTTTGGAATATTCTGAGCTTCTGGAAAGTGAGTCTCCAGAGAATATTGCTCCATGTGAGCACTTAACTGAACATAGATCCAGTCAGCCATTTCAGTGTAGGTCAGAATTGGAAGTGACGTTATCCAGGAAGGATTTGTGGAAAATTCTTTTGTCTGGGTTTGGAGATATGTATACTACATGCAAAACTGACGTGTGTGTGTGTGTGTGTGTGTGTGTGTGTGAGTTCTGTATGAATAGAACTACTGTGAGCCTGAACTAAAAGGAACAGAAAAAGGACAGATTTAAGGAAAAATCATTTCAAAGGCAAAACCATGGAAGGTGAGGTCTGGATCAAAGGCATCTTCTCAGGCTAAGAGAGTGGGCCCATCCATGTGTGTGGAAAGGGCGAGTCTGCCCTGGCACTTGTATAGTAAGAGTGCTCCCACCCATGGTTCTGTGAGGGTGGAGCCTGTGGCCTGGGGATTGTGGAGAGTCTGGCCACCACCCCAATGCTTGGAGAGGGTGGAACTTTCACCTTAGTGTTCAAGGAGAGCAGGGCCACTGTGCAAGCACTTGGAAGGGGTGGGGCTGCTGCTCCATCAGGCCCAGAGGACAATATCATTCCGTAGATGACCCTCAGATCTTGAAATCTAATGGAGTATGCCTTGCAGGTTTTCAGAATTGTTTAAGACCAGTGACTCTTGTTTTCCTTCTAATTTCTGCCTATGGTAATGGGAATGTTTATTCTATGCCTATCTCTCCCTTGTTTATAGGAAGTAGAAAACTTGTTCTCTAATTTTCACAGGACCACAGACAGAGGGGAATTGCACCCCAGGACAGACCACATCCAAAACCAATTTTGATAAGACTTTGTACTCACCATTGTTTCTGAAATGACTTAAGGCTTTTGGGATATTGTGATGGAATGAATGTATTTTGCATATAGAAAGAATATGTGTTTGGGGGTGCAGAGGGTGGAATGTGGTGGTTTGAAGCTCTATGTACCCCAGAAAAAATATGTTCTTAAAGTTCTTAAAGTTAATCCATTCCTATGGGTGTGAACTCATTGTAAGTAGGACATTTTGATGAGGATACTTTAGGTAAGGTGTGACTTACCTCAGGATGGGCCTTAATCTTATTACTGAATTCCTTTACAAGACAATGAAATTCATACAGAGAGAGAAGCCATAGAAGCAAGAACCTGAAATCAATGAAATCCAGAAGAGAAGGGAGATGCCACTATGTACCTTGCCATATGACAGAGGAACCAACAATTACTGGCAGCCGGCCTTAGAATGCCAATCTTCAGGAAGAAAGCATCACCTTGATAATGCCTTGATTTGGACATTTTCCCAGCCTCAAACCATAAACTAATAAATTCTCATTGTTTGAGCCAAACCATTTCATCATATTTTGCTTGAACAGCCCAGGAAACCGAAAGTCTCTTATTTGAGATCTGTCTTCTTTTTTAATTTACTTAGCACTATAAATTTCCCTCCCAGGACTGCCATTGTTACACGCCCATAAGTTTTGTTATACTGTGCTTTAGTTTTCATTCACCTCAATATATTTCCTAATTTCCCTTGTGATTTATTCTTTGACTCACTGGTTGCTTAAGAGCATGTTGTTTAATTTCTCCATATTTGTGAATATTCCAGTTCTCCCTCTGCTATTGATTTGTAGTTTCATTCAGTTGTGGTAAGAGAAGATATAGTGTATGATTTCAATATTTTTAAATTTATTGAGACTTATTTTGTGACCTAACATATGGTCTATCCTGGAGAATGACCCATGGGCATTAAAGAAGGATGAGTATCTTGTTGCTGTTAGGTGAATGGCTCTATATTTGTCTGTTAACGCTAATTGGTTAATAGTATCATTCATGTCTTCTATTTCCTTACTGATCTTCTATGTAGATGT
>JAQZBX010072814.1:0-15014 GCA_029593785.1 Cabassous unicinctus | reverse complement strand
CCAAAGGGGTGCTAATGTGAAATACCAAAAATGGGTTGGTCTTTTTAAAGGGTATTTATTTGGGGTAGAAGTCCACAGTTACCAGGCCATAAAGCATAAGTTTCTTCCCTCACCAAAGTCCATTGTCACGTGTTGGAGCAAGACAGCTGCCGACATTTGCCCAGGGTTCAGGCTTCTTGGGTTCCTCTCTTCCCGGGGCTGTGTTTCTCTCTGCGCTTAGCTCCTGTTTCCTCCACAAGGTCAGCTGTAGGCGATCAGGTGAATGGCTTGCTTCTCTTCTCCTGGTACCTTCTTTCCAACATCAAAGCTGCTTCTCAAAGACTGCTTCTACTCTGTTCTCTGCCTTGCCTTTTATATTCGATTCCCCACCCACCAAGGGGTGGGGCTCAATGCCCTAATCATGCCCAGATTAACAGATCAGTTTTCAAGCATGATTCAATTATATTTTTGGAATTCATAATTACATCAAATTGGCCAACGGTTACACTGGGGGAATATATGGAAGAAAATGTCGCTGTACATACAAGACAACAGATCTTACAGTGATGAAAAACAGTGTCACAAAAAAATTTTATTTCAATTTTTTTCAATCTTTTTGCATTTTATTTGTTATTTTTAAAACTACCATTATTATTTCATCTTATTTTATTTGGTTGTTTTGTTTCATTTGTGAAGAAGTTTTGAATCACAGAAGGGTCACAACTATGGTGGGGGAGGATCATTTGTGCAAGGTGTCAGTGATGGGGGATGCATGGGAGGAGGTTCACCTGGGGTATACTGCTAAGGCATATGAATGTGTTCAAGTGTTCATGGGGCATTGTCACAGTGGGTGTAGATCCACACAATAACTGAAAGAATATCAAATTCCCATCCTTGGGAGCTCTGCCACATTCTCTAACGGGACAGCAAGAATTTACCAAGTACACGGGCAGTGCCTAGTGAAGGAGAATGGACCATTGTGATGGGCCCTGGATATTGATGACTAGATTTATGAACCTTTTCTTTTGCAATTGAAACTTAGCCTAGTATTATATGTTGCCTAAGATTTACCTCCTGAGAGCCTCCTTGTTGCTCTGACCTCTCTCTAAGCCAAACTCACCATATAAATATATTACCTTCCCCCCAGTGTGGGACATGACTCCTGGGGATGAGCCACACTGGCACCGAAGGATCATTACCAAGGGCCAATTAGCAACGCACCTGGAAAAAGATCTTGACCAAAAGGGGAAAAGGGTAAATACCAAAGAATTTTTATGGCTAAGAGATTTCAAAGTGAGTCAGGAGGTCATTCCAGATGTTACGCTTATGCACATCTCAGCAGGATCTCATTGACTGCCACAGTAATTATTGCCTTAAAAACAGGGTTCCTAAGGGCTCTAGAGTCATCAGACGCTATAAGCAGGTCAGACAGCTCAGGAGTTTGGTGCCCTGCCAGTGGGCCCTACTTTGGTATTTACACTCCTCAGTGTGACAGAGTTAGACTCATTTGTGGTTTCCCTGCTGCCCTTTCTATTTGAACCTATAGTTCATACTAGACTTGATAGGTGTATGTCCAGGAGACTTAAATCTTTGAGTTGTCCATTTGCCAGTTGGGCCCTGAATTTCGACAGAGTTGCAACACCTACTCTCCAGTTCATTGGTCTCACCCAGAACAAATATCAAGGAGATAATGATGGATAATGCCTATCCCAAGGACAGAGACAGTCTGCATCTTCAAGCAAGATAGGCTCATCCATCAGCCCCATGGGATCTAAGCCTCCTCTCAATTAGAGGCGGAGTGGACATCACCATCCCAGAATCCCCAGGATTGGGGGATGAATGATGGACTAGAGTAGACTTATGGCTATTCTACTATAGACTTATTGTTATTCCAGCAATGAAAGAAATTTTATCATTGATGTGGAGACAGTGGCCACCGGAGGTTCTGAGGGGAGGAAGACAGAAAAACAGGTGTAATATTGGGCCATTTTTGGGACATTGGAATTGTCCTGAATGACACTGCAATGATAGATACAGGCCATTACATATTTTGTCCAAACTCACAAAATTGTGCAGGACAGAGTGTAAATTATAGTGTAAACTATAATCCATGCTTAGTGGCAATGCTCCAGTATGTGTTCATCAATTGTAACAAATGTACCACAATAAGAAGGATGTTGTTAAAGTGGGAAAATGTGGTAGGGGTAGGGAGTGGGGTATATGGGAATCCCCTATATTTTTTTTGTAACATTTATGTAATCTCAAGTATTTAAAAAATAAAATAAAATTATTTTTTTAAAGAAATTTAAAAAAAAGAGAGTGGAGTGAACTATTAAAAGGACTGAAAGAAAGAAAAATCCCCACCAACCTGGAATTCTGTATCTATCAAAGTTATACTTCAAAAGTGAGCAACACTTTTGCAGGGTGGTAGGAAGCATGGGAAAAATACAATTGGTTTGACCTATGGACTGTGTTTAACAGCAATACTGTAATATTTTTACATCAATGTCAAAGATATACTGTGCTTATAATGGAAGTGTACGGAAAAAGTGTGCCAAATATATGCTGTGGACCATGATTAATAGTAATAGCCTGGGGAAGCGGGTGTGGCTCAGTGGATAAGAGCCCCCGTTTACCATATGGGAGGCCCGGGTTCGCGGCCCGAGGCCTCCTTGTGAGGGCACCCCGGCCTGAACGGTGCGGTGGGCTGATGCAGCAACCTCACGGCAGGAAGCGGGTGTGGCGCAATGGATAGAGCACCCGTTTACCATATGAGAGGCCCCGGGTTCGCTTCCGGGTGCCTTCTTGTGAGGGCAGGCCGGCTCACGCGGAGCCATGGGCTGATGCGGCAAGACCTCACAGCAAGGGGGAGATAAGCAGACACAGAGAAGACACGCAGCGAATGGACACAGCAGCACAAGCAGCAAGGGGGGTGGGGGATAAATAAATAAAAAATAAATAAATCTTTAAAAAAAAAAAATAGTAATAGCCTGATGATAATCTCATAATCTGTAGCAAATGTTCCACCACAATGTGCTGTGTTGGTGAAGAGGTGTTGTATGGGAATTCTACACATGTGTGTGATTTTTGTAAGTTCACAACTTTTGTAATAAAAATATATTAAAATAATAGGGTGGGTTGGGAAAATACACCAAACGTAAGATATGGGCTATAGTTTATAGTAATATTTTGATGATATTCTTTCACAACAATGCAAGGTGTTGGTGGTGGGTTGATATATGGGACCCCTGTATGATGTTATGCATGTTTGTTTTGTAAGTTCGCAACTTTTACTATACACTTATTGTTTATGTATGTTCATATATGAATGATATACTTGAATGATTTTTTTTAAATAGGAAAAAAAAATCTATTTGACAGCAAGACTTAAAAAAATAGTTTAAAAAATATTTTCTATATTAGGAATTACCACATTTTCTCTAATCAGACTAAAACAATAATTTAGTGCATTAGATATTTTTTCATGAATATGTTTGTTTTGTTAGAGCAGTGATTTTTCTCTTTGTGGTGTAATCCATAGTTTATTTCTAATTTTCTAATTTCTATTATAATTTGGAATTTTCTCTAATCGCTTGACATAGGAATGACTTATTACTTGGCCTGAATTATTTTTCATATAGTTTGCTCCTCCCATTTCAGTTGGAGTATATATTTACAGGATGTGACATTATGTAACCACCTGTTTAAAATTAAGTTCTTTTTTTTAAAGCCAAACATATATATGTCTACTGAAAGTGAAATAGTCACACAGAACAAGAAAAGAGGCAGCATCTGTCAATGGAAAAGCTTCTATAGATACCAAGGGTGGGCTACATTTGTCCTTACCGTGTAAATGTAAGATAGATCCTTCTGGGTTCAGTAAGCTTAACCCTTGCTGTGCAATGGTCCTTTGAAGCAAAGAGCTGAATTCATGTTCATGAAGAATTGATGGAATTCCCCTATGCCACTGGTTAGAAATGTGCAGATATGTCTATGACTCTTTTTTACCAAACTTATTATCAGCAGAGCCATATCCTCCTCCAGAAAAGAGAAAGTGGATTTGGGGCTCCTGACCAATATCAATGTTTTCAACTTTGCAGAATCACAGAAAGTCAAATCCGTTATAGTCCATCACTCTCATTTTAACTGAATTATTCTGATTCTGATTTTGGCCCAGTGATTCTATCCATTTTCTACATAGACATTTCATATTTTCTGTCAAATTTGAAATATAATCTTCAATTTCAGTTTTAACAATCCTTTATCATTCTTTATGTCTACAAATGTCATATCAGTCAATTTAAATTATTTTTATTACTTTAAAAGTGGGTATATAAAGTAAAATTGATATATATGCCAATAAAACATAGTTTATTTTACATTGGCAGTCCATTCCAAACCAATTAACTGGCTTTGCAGGCAGTTATTTTTCCTAGAAATATTTATTTATTTTGATGTATTATGGATCTTTTATAATATCCCCAAATGGAGAATTTTCAACACTAGAAAATGAAAGTGACTTTGTTAAAAAGAAAGTTGACTTTTGAGAAAATATTGGGTTAATTATTGTGAGAGCTTAAGCTCCTTTTTCTGAATTCATCTTCTTGTTCTATATATATCTCAGACTTTCAAAATGATAACATCTTTGATGGAAGAAAATCTATTACATCTTCTCACTGACTACAATTCTTTACAAAAAAGCACTTCAAACTAAAATATATAATATGAGTTGTACATACTGAAAGTCAAATATATTTAGTCACAGTTCAACAATCTTATTGCTAGCAACAGTGATGAACTAATAGATAAGATTGTTAGAGTTATATAACTTGAACAGTCTTATTTTTCAGTCTTATCAAATTCATAATTGTCACTCTGAAGAACAATGAATGGGTTTCAGGAATCCTGGAGATTTAAGAAAATTTAAGCATGTGCATTTGCAAATGTGTATAAACTCATGTTCATTTTCTTGTAAGGGACTTCATCAATTTTTCGAAATTATATTTGATTGAAGCAAAACTAAGAAAGATTGCACCGGTTTTAGACTTGGTCATAATGTCTTGTATCTCCAGCAGAGAAATGATAGGAGAAAATGCCTTTTCTATATTGTCTACTTGTAGCTTATCTGAAAAGTCCCAGTTTATACCTGCAGGGCCTTACTAGTTATTAGAGAGTCCCTTTGTTCCTCAAAGTGTACCTGTTTGGATGATAAATGATATGGTCATTCTTATGAGGACAGAGACTGAAGCCAAACTGGCTGGCATCAAATGCCATTTCTCCAGCTTAGCTGTGAGACCTGGCACCACTTAATTAAATGTTCTGTGCCTCAGCTTCTTTATCTGTAAAGGTAAGCTTCATAGGTTGCTATAATTATAAATGGATTAATGTTTTTAAAGTTTTAAGAAAAGTGGTATGTAAGTGTAATGTATACATTTGTTAAATAAATAAAATATTTTAAAGAAAGGAAATTGGGTTTATATCATTATAGAGACCCCCAAATTATCTACCTTCACATCTTTCTTCATTCAATTCCTTCTGAAGCCCTATATACTTTTTCCCTGCCTGCTCAATTGCCAATTTCCAACTTCTGGCATGAATCTTTCCTCAATCACCTGCTTGATTCCTCTTCTAACTTCCCATAACTCTCTACTTCTGTCAATGTACAACCTTAGAAAAAATCTATTTTTATAATCCTCCCACCATTCTTACAACAATGTAAAAAATAAATTTAGATGTCAGGACAAAGGATTTTCTCATTTCTGTACCCCACGGCACTTACTGTAAGTGAGGAAGCTGACTCCTGTCCAAAATCCTATGTGTGATTTTTCAGGTCAAACCATAAATAACTACAGAGGCTTTACTTGACAGGCCTCATGAGGAAAAGCTCCCTTCCCCACAACAGACTCTCTTGAAGGGAGTTACAGTCAAGAACTCAGAATCCCCCTGGCTAGTTCTGCTCTTACATTTATCTGCATTCTTAGTCCAGTTGCCTCCATTCAGACGCCTCCCTATCAGGGGCTCAAAATTAAGGCCTGCTGTGATATTATTATTTGATATTATTTATGAATCCCCAAAAGAGAAAGTCTGTTTGTAAACTAATCTGTTCCTCTGGGTGTGATACTCTTTGATTGTATTAAATCCAAAGTTTTAAAGTTTACTTGATAAAATCAATTTAGGGCTTTTGATTCAACTATGTCAGGGTTGAGTCCCCGCCCCCTTGGTGGGCTGATATAAATGGGCACTCACTCAAGAAGATGCATGAGAAGAGAGGGAGAGCTCTGTCATGTTTGATCCTGAGTCCCCAGGAAGAGATGAGCCATTCACCTGACAGTTTGCAGCTAAAAAGAACAGAGCAGCTGAGCAGCTGAAAAGGCCAGGAAAGAAATGAACTCTATGCCAGAGACTTATATAAGAAGCCCTGAGAGACCAGACATAGATCATCTGCCATCTTGCTTCAACACATGGCAGCTGACTTTGGTGAGAAAGTACCTCTTATGGTATTTTGGGTTGGATTTTCCACAGCTTTGGGACTGTAATCTTTTACCCCAAATATATACCCTTTATAAAGCCAACAGATTTCTGGTACTTTGCATCAGCACCCCTTTGGAAGACTAATCCAGAATTTGGTACCAGGAGTGGGGTACAGTCTAATGCAATTACCAAAAATGCTAGAATGATTGTATAAATAGGCAGGGGGTATTTTTTGGAGGAATTGTGAGATGCTTGATAGAAAAGGCCTCAATTGCTTTGAAGAGACTGTTGGTAGGAATATGGATGCTAAATAGACTTGATGAGGCCTTGGAAGGAAATGATGAAAATATTATTGGTAACTGGAGTAAAGGAGATCCGTGTTTTAAAGTTGCAGGAACTTAGCCAGATTAACACCTGATGTTATATGTAAGGCAGAGTTTGAAAATGGCTAACCTGGACATTTAGCTGAAGAACTTTCCAAAGTAAACATGGAGAATTCAGCTTGCTGCTGCTTGCAGCTTATAGCAAAATATTAAACAAAAGAGATAAGCTGATAACTGAATTGTTGGGCACAATGAAACCAGAAACTTATACTGGAAATTCTGAGCCTCTAGAAATGAAGCCCCCAGATGATAGGGGCTAACTAAACTTGAAACTTGTAAACTAGGATTGAAAATGCAATTATCCAGGCAAGACTTGTGGAAAGTGTTACTGTCTGATGGCTCATTACTGTCTGCTGGCTTGGACGCCTGCTTCTTGCATGCTAAACCAACAAGCCTTTTGTGAGCTCTGTATGAACAAAATCACTGTCAGCCTGAAATAAAAGGGACATGGAGGTGAGAGTGGTAGGGAAAATGGCTTTAAGAGGTAAACCATGGAAGCTGAGGTCTGGAATTAAGACATCTCCTTGGGTCAATGAGGGACCCCACCCATGTGTATGGAGAGGGTGAGTTTGCCCCAGCATTTGAAGAGGTATGTTCCATCCCACTATTCAGGGAAAGTTTTGCTGCCCCAGGCTACAGAGAGGGTGGAGCTCATTCCCCAAGGGTTGGGGAGAGTGAGGTCGCCACCCCAGTGCTCTGAGAGGGTTGGCCTATTCCCCATAGATTAGGGAAGGCCAGGTCTCCACCTCACTGTTGGGAAGAGATGAGGCCTGTATGTGAGATTAGAGAGAAAGTTGCCACCACCTCACTGTACAAAGGGGATTGAGATAATACCCCAGAGATTAGGGAAAGTGTGGCTATCACCTCAATGTTCTTGGAAGGTGAGGAAGCCCTGAGAGACCAGGCTGGGATCATCCACCATCTTGCTTCAACATGTGGCAGCTGACTTTGGTGAGAAGGTACCTCTTACGGTACCTTGAGTTGGACTTTCCATGCCCTTGGGACTGTAAGCTTTTACCACAAATAAGTACCCTTTATAAAGCCAACAGACCTCTGGTACTTTGCATCATCACCTCTTTGGCAGACTAATACACATGCCTTAGGAGCTTCTACGATGCTTCCTTATTGAGAGTAGGAGGGGGGAGGAAGTGTCTTTGAAGATACTTTTCTCCACTCTGACTCAGTATTCAATACTTTTCCACTCCTAGCCATGTTCTTCCCTCCTCCCACCTGCCAGGTATGTAAAACTGCAGAAGCCTTAGTTTGGGGCACCCTTGCCAGTAAAACCACCACCAGGTCTGTGCTGATCCATCTGACCCTTCCCTAGTGCTATCCCATCAGGATAAATGGAACATGTGGAGCCAGCATTTTTTCTGGGTTCGGTTAGCTTCTTCCTTATAACATTGCAGTAGGTGATTGAAGGCTTAAGTGTTACATTCACTTAGGCTTGTTGTCTTAATCAGCTGCTTTCAACACCTGGCAGCTCAGCTTAGCGCTCTCGGCTCAACTTAGTTCTTGACAGTAAGCAAAATAATTTTTCCATTGAAAGAGTGTTTGTTCAAAATAATTTTCCTCCTAGGGAATATTTGAATTTTATCAGGGATGGGGAAATTCTTAAGGAAGTATAGAGAGCTATGCTCATTTAGAAGAAATTAGGAAAAGTCTGAGTATTCTAACCCCAATAGTAAGCCAGCCACAGTGGGAAGAGTCCCCATAAAAATGAGTGCACTGTGAAGTTGGCTGCTCAAAGGGAAAAAGTCAATCCTGTTTTGAATTCAGCAGACCAAAATGTCAGACAAAATTTTCTTCCCCTCTCCTAACCCCTTATTCTGGACTATGGAATTATAGTTTCATATCAGGTTTGATGAGCCATAGGGAATGAGACCTAATTTAGCAATAGCTTCAGCAAAATAGTGACATAAATGAACTGAAACCAAGACTAGTTTTTTAACCCCAAGCCCATAAAGCTGTTTACTTCATCATATAGTTTAATTAATTCAGCTTTTGTAAGTAACCATTGAACTCTGTAAATATTGTATTCATGAGGGCATTTCAAACTCATTAGGTTTTTTATTAGAACACTTGTAGCAATTTTAGACCCGAGAAAGACAGGTCAAGTCAGTTTACCTCAGGTTAAATGGAGCTAGCAACTCCAAAATAATTCCTCAGGAGTCTCTAAAGGTTTTAGCGACATATTTTAGAAAACCAGTTTTGTGAGTATATCTTTTATAAATATATTATTAATAAAAATATTAAATATTAAAACATGTTGCTTTGTTGATAAGTATTTATAGAAATTCTAATATTTCTTGGCTTCACTTATGGTGCTTCAATTTCTTCATATAAAAATAGGGGAAGGAAAATACTTATGCTACAGGGTTACTGTGAGAATTACAATAGGTAATATATACTTACTGTTTAGAATAGTAAACACTCAGCCCATGCTAGCTACTCTTATTATATCCCAATGGAGTATATTTTCCACCCCTCTAGGGTTCACACAGTCCTCTTTGAATATCACTATTTTAAACTGTTGTTACTTTCCATAATTTTGTATATTTTTTGTTTTTTAACTCTGTGTCTTGTCCACCTTGACTAATATTTCAGTCCTCATTTGGACTCTTAGAAAGTTTAATGACTTTATACTCATAAATTAGGTACCAATAATTAAAGTTGGTCAGAATATGTACCACTGCCTATAAACAGATTTTATCAACTGTAAATGATAATGGATATACTTTCTCATTACACCAAAAGATATTCATAAGAATTAGAGTCATGTGTGTGAAAACTATTTAAAAACTTTTATGGGATGCAGGAGATTAATGTATACTGAATACTGACTCAATTGGTGTGACTAGGTACTCTATATTCCACAATGCTAGATGTTTTACATAAGCAAATCAAATCTTAAATGATTCATTCTTTGAGAAAGTAATTATGCCTTAAAGAATGCTACAAATGGTTATGCAGTATTTGTCTAATGAGTTAAAAATCTAAGCCTAAGAAAAATATGGTAGTTAGAATATTAGGGCTATGTCTAAATCATTAAAATTAAAATTAAAATTCCCATATTTCATATCAAAAGAACTTTCATGGTATTCATGCTACCTCTTGCTAAAAGTTTCAAATCTATGCCAAGGAGAAAAACTGCTTATGCCCCCACCCTAGCCCATCTCTTCTTTTTTCACATTCTCCTAAGCTACCACCCGACCCCATCTTTGATTTACAAGTGAGTAGGGGCTTTGTAGTACTTTCATGGGCCTCTATTACCACCTAAATTTAGTCTTTTTTTTTTATTCTCCAAAGAAGAGTTGAAGGGAGTATTAATCTAGAAGCAAGAAGCTATGAAATAATTATATCAAGATTTAAAAATAAGTTCTAATTTCTTTCTACGTGATTATGTGCATTTAACTCATGTTTGAATCAACACCTGACTTCAAAATGAAAATATTTCTGCTTGATGTGCTAATAAGGTGAAGTCATTCCCGTCACACATTTCATTGGTATGAATATTCCTCCCCACCCCCCAAGATAGCTCCCTCGTCTGTTTGCTGTTTTATTTTTGCTCATTGGTTTTGCTCGTTGGTTTTGCTCGTTGGCTGTGCTCATTATTTGCACTCTTTAGCTACTCGTTGTCTGGTTTGTTTGTTTTTTCTTTAGGAGGCACCAGAAACAGAACCTGGGACCTCCCATGTGGGAGGTGGGAGCTCAACTTCTCTAGCCACATCCGCTCTCTGCTTGTTTTGTTTTTGTTTTTGTTTTTGCTCTTTGCCTGCTCGTTGTTTTTTGCTCATTGTTTTTTCTTGCTTGTTGTCTGCTTGTTGTTTTTGCTTGATGTCTGCTTGTTTTTACTCATTGTCTGCTCATTGTTTGTCTTCTTTAGGAGGCACCGGGAAACAAACCCAGGACCTCCCATGTGGGAGGTAGGCACTCAACTTCTTAAGCCACATCTGCTCCCCAGTATGAATATTTTTAAATCACAAGCCAACTTTATAATATAGAGATAAATGTGTATAGCTACTTGTTTTCCAAATGGATGGATTCCTGGGAAGTTCAAAGGAAAAGTCAGGGATCATAGAACCAAAGATCACATTTCTCCTATACTTTGCAGACATTTTCTTTATAACAACCATGCAATCTCCTTTACCAGATACTGCGGGAATACTGACAGTAACAGTGAGATCACTGCCTCTTAGTCATATATGTATCCAACTAGTAGAAGATTCTTCATTGAATTACACTAAAGTCTCCTCCCTGTGATTTCCAAGCATCAGTCCTAATTTACTCTTAGAAATATGATAATTGAAAAATCACATACCACTCATATTCAAAATACTCAGGAAATTTTGTATGCATTGCCTATTTTGAACTATAATGTAAGGATTGCTATTATTATTGTCACTTATGTTTACCCTGTCTAGGGACATTTAAGTTAAATAATCTGACAAGGGGCTTTGCAAAGAATTCCCTGCATGAATCTAGAAAGCTGGGGGCATGTATTAGCTAAGTAAAAGGAGTACTGCGTAGGCATTTTGTTCAATTCCATAAAATGTGGTGCTTTTTTTTTTTACATTATAAATAGCTTCTTTTACCCCAGTTTCCTGACTTGTAAAAATGATATATCACCTCTATCACAATTTATTCTATGTTTCTTAACATAAGTAGAATGTAATGGTTAAGGGCATGGGCTCAATAAATTTGTCATTTTTTGCTCATGTTTCTTTCATACATCATGTCTGTTTCATAAGCAAATTGTCAACTCCATCTTTAATATATATCCGTGATTTTACCATATCACACAGTAGCATCCCCACATTCCCCCACCCCTGATATAGCCCAGTTTAGGCACTGCCATTTAACTGATCTATGGCAGTAGTCTCCTGACAGTTTCCCTGTTACTCAAGTTGTCCCTTTCAGTCTGTTCTTAACCCTCGAGTCAGAGTCTGATAAAACAGTGGATCAGTGCACCTGTTAAAGCATCAGATTATTTCACTGCTCTGTTTACCAAATTAACAAACAAACACCCTCCAGTGTC
Organism: Cabassous unicinctus; assembly: GCA_029593785.1. Classification (NCBI taxonomy): domain Eukaryota; kingdom Metazoa; phylum Chordata; class Mammalia; order Cingulata; family Chlamyphoridae; genus Cabassous; species Cabassous unicinctus. The sequence goes on along the minus strand of JAQZBX010072814.1, from coordinate 3,143 downwards.
CTCCCGTTTTCTTTAGGATAAAGTGCAAGATTCATAATCCTTAAGAGGTCTAATCCTTGTTTTATATCTGCAGTCATCAGTTTCATCTCTCTCCCCCTCACTCATTGCTCTCCAGCTACACTGGCCCCCTCATCAGGCTTGATTTCACTCCAGGGCATTTGCATGTGCTCTTTCCTTTTCCTGGAATGTTCCTTCCCATATAGCCTTGTGGCCACTGTAATAAAATTTTCAGTCTCTGACTTCCTAAATTTCATATCTCCATTCTCTTTTAATAATTTTTCCCTTAATTTTAAGTATTGAGGATAATAATCATAAAACTCTCTTCATAATTTACACCTCACCTTTAGAATGTCATGTGTGCTGGGACATTGATATATTTTGTTCATTGCCTCCCAGTGTCTGTAACATTAATTAGGTGTTCAAAAATATCTATTGAATAAATTAATAAATTACATCTGGCCTATATCAATTCTTTAGTAACTAAAATTTTTTTATAGATGTAAAACCATTTTGAAAGAAAAATAGCATCTTATTGCACAGAATCCACTCTAATATATGTAAGTTTTACTACTATATTCTTGATATAATTTATTTTAAATAAAATGGACAAATTTACTTAAAAAATACTACCAAAGCTTAAGTAGAAATTGATAATCTGAATAATCTGTATGTATTAAAAAAATTAAAGAAATGTTCATAGCAGTGTTATTTACAGGAGCCAAAAGGTAGAAGTAACCCAAGTTTACATCAACAAATGAATGGATAAACAGAATGTGATACATACACACAATGGACTATTACTCAGCTGTTAAAAGGAATGAAGTTTTGATACATACAACATCGATGAGCCTTGAAAATACTATGCTGAGTGAAATACGCAAGGCACTTAAGGATAAATACTGTATGTTTTTACTTATATGAAATATCCAGAAATAGAAAATTCACAGGCATGGAAAGATTAGAAATTGGCAAGGAATGAGGAAGGGGAGAAGTGCGAGTTGTTACTTGGTGGGTAGAGAGTATTTGTGAATTTTTAAATAAATCATTTTCCTTAAAGAAGACTGTCAACAAGCAACAACCCAAATTTATCACAGAGGAAATGCAGTGGAAAAAGGAGTGTCCTTTTGATAATTTGTCCTGAAATTTTTGAATATCCATAATCAATAAATGTACTCATACATTTCACCATATGAAAACTTAAATATAAAACCAAATAAAAACCCTAAAATTATTAATCCACTTGAAGAATAGCAAAACAGTTTTGTGTAGAAAAGAAAATTAGGCAAAATTTTCTGACACCGTAAAAAATGATATATTTGACTTCATCAAAATTAAAACCTTCTGCTCTTCTAAAAACATTACTAAGAAAATGAAAAGACAAGCTACAAACTGAAATAAAACAAAACACATATCTGGTAAAAGACATATTCAGATTATAATAGAAAATTGGAAAAAATTGGAAAGACAGTTTCCCAATGTGGGTGTATAATAACAAACACATGAAAAGCTGTTGAATATCAATAGAGGAACAGAAAATCACAATGAGTCACAATAACACATCTGTTAGAATGGCTACAATTAAAAGAAAAAAACACTGCCACTACCAAGTCCTTGTGTGTATATGTTGCAAATAGAATGCTCGTAATTGCTGGTAGCAATGCTAAACCCTATAGTCACTTTGATTTGGCATTTTCTTATATAAGGTAAATTAAAGTACTATTAGAATATCATGGAGGATGGGACCTGCTCATGATCAATGTTTTATCATCCTTGGATCATTACATTGTTCAAGTGGATCACAGAGATAAAAAATTAGCTTCAAACTTTCTTAAGTATGCGTATTAACACTAATATAATTCTTCAAATAATTAAAATAGATTGTATATACTCTGAACTAGTAAAAAACTACTGATTTATCATTATATTTTATGCATTTGTCTTTAAGGATCTGTAGTCAGTAAAAAGTGGAGTTACAAACCAAATGTACTACAGTACTGGTATTTATATTTATCCCTGTAATTACCCTTACTAGGGGTCTTTATTTCTTCATATGGCTTCACTCTATTGTCTAATATCCTTTCCTTTCAACCTGCAGAACTCTCTTTAGAATTTCTTGTAGGACTTGTATGATGGAGATAAACTCCTTCAGCTTTTGTTTATAAGGAAATATCTTAATGTTTCCCTCATTTTAGAAATACAGTTTTCCTGGACATATAATTATTGGTTGGCATTTCTTTTTCCTTTAAGCACTTTAAATATGTCATTACATTGCTTAGTTTTCTCCATTATTTCCAATGAGAAGTGGCACTTAATCTTAATGAGGATCCCCTGTACATGATATGTTGCTTCTCTATCTTTGGCATTCAACAGTTTGATTATAATATGCTGCAGTGTGGATACATTTGGGTTTATCCTGTTTCGAATTCACTGGGCATCTTGAATGTGTATATTCATGTCTTCTGTTAACTTTGGGAAAATTTCAGATATTATTTGAATATTCTCTCTGCTCCTTTTTCTCTTTTTTTCTTCTGCCACTCCCTCAATGTGTATGTTGACATATTTGATAGTGTCCTCCTGGTTCCTTAGGCTCTGTTCTCTTTTCTTCATTCTTCTTTCTGCTCCTCAGTCTGAATGAATTCAATTATCTTATCTTCAATTTCACCGATTCTTTCTTCTACCAGCTCTGACTTCTATTGAACCAGTCTAAGGAATATTAAATTTCTGTTACTGTGGTCTCCAGCTCTGTTTTCTTTTAATATTTTCCATCTCTCTAGTGATATTCTCTTTGTATTCATCTCTCCTTTTCCTGACCTCCTTTAGTTCTTCTTCCATGTTTTTCTTTAGCTCACTGAGTATATTCAGGGCCATTTTTCAAAAAAGTCTTTGTTTAATATGTCCCAGGTTTGATCCTCCTCATTGATGGTTTCTAAAGATTTAGTCTTCTTCTTTGCCTGGAGCATCACTTCCTATTTCTTTGTATGTTTTGTAATCTTTTATTGAAATGTGCATATTTTTATATTTTAGTTTCTTTTCTTTAGAATTTAGACTTTGCAGCATATGTTCCTTAACTGTGTGCTCAATTATTTTATGACAATTGTTCCTTGAATGATGGGATCTAAAAAAAAAAAAAAAAAAAAAAAAAA
>JAQZBX010072813.1:0-15026 GCA_029593785.1 Cabassous unicinctus | reverse complement strand
GAGGAGCCTCTCAGGGCCATTCAGCAGAGCTGCACTGGGTCAAGTCTGCACGGAGCCCCTGTGCCCTGCGTGCTGAGGACGAGCTCCAGGGCCCAGCAGGCTCCCACGCCCACTGAGGAAGGCGCCACCTGCCCTGCCCAGGCCTCAGGCCACACCTCACGCCACAGACGGCCCCTGGCGGAGGCCTTTGGCCGTGGCCGCCGCGTGCAGCGCCAGCCTGGGCTGCACAGGCCAGTCTAAGGCGCTGCTGGAACCATCCTACTCAGAGACCTCGTCAGCAAGGAGCCAGCCTGAGCTCACACACAGGAAGTGACTGAAATGTGAACAGGATCTTCTCACTTCACCAAAACAGACGACAGATTGGCTTTCCTGTCTCCGTCTCTCCCGTGAAGGCGGACTCTCTGCCTTTCACTCACTGTTCTCGCGCAGAAGTCCCCAAGTGCTCGTGGCTTGCATGTGGGGACAAGACCCCCTCCGATCCCAGCCTGGGGAGGCCGAGTCCCACTTCCCTGCGCCCCCCGGCCCGCAGCACTGCCGCCCCCGCGGCTCCCTGCTGGAGACAGCGCTCCTGGAGGGCGAAGGCCACGTCCTCCTCCTCGCCCCACGCAGCACACGGTTGGGACTCGGTAAACGTTTTGTGAAATGGAACTGTTTCCGGAGGTTCTGGGCCCTGCTTCCTGGCGGGGTTTGGCCTCGTGATCGCGGCGGCCCTATCAGTAGCCCCCACTCTCCTGACTGCACCCCCAGCCCAGTGTCTGTGAGCTGGTTTGGGAACATTTGTTCGATCAAAACTGACAGACCACCAACACTGACTTCTCTCTCTCAGCACACGAGGTTTCCGTGGGAAACGCCTTTGCACCTGCCACGGCAAATCGCGAGGAGCTAAGCACTCAGCTCAGCCTGTGCCGGCTCACAGGGCTTGCTTAGGGGCACGCGGCCTGCATCCTCTCTTGCTCTGGTTTCAGCCAGCGTCCTGTCTGAACCATTCTCCATGAACAGATTCTGGCCAGACCAAGGGAAGAGGAGGCCACGTCCTGACAACAGCCGTGCCCTTGTTTAAAAACACACTCGTCTGGAATACAGTTTCCAGGTTGAAAGCATGAAGACAAACTCGTTAGCATATGCAAGAAGGGCTCTGATCTGTGGTCCAGTGAGACACAAACTTTTATACAATTGCATATGTACGATTTCCACATTTTTAGCAACAGAAAATTTTTCTCCAAATGCTTAAGTCATGAGAGGTGACTGAACCTTGAAATGAGAACACAAGCCACACTGAAGAACGTGATAGATTTACACTTACTTTTTATTATCTTTTTTCCAGTTACCCAGCATGCCACAATCTGATTTCTGACCTGGACGGAACCGAGTGAAATAAACGATTTACAAAGAGAGGTTTACATGCATCTGCTTCGTACTCCGCATGCCACAGTCCCCACGACCTGCTCAGCTGCGCCGCCATCTCAGACTCGGCTCTGAGCGCCCTGCACCAAGGACAGGCGGGAACACGGGGACGCTGGATGAGGAGAGAGCTCCTTGTATGTCATCTGGGAAACGGTTTGCAGTTTATTTTAAAATATGCTCATTTGTGTGCTGTTACACATGTATTTCAATAAATGAACTTTCTAAAGGCTTGAATCGTAATGTTTCCTTTTTACTTTGTAGTGATGAACAACACACACCAAGAAGGCACATAATTCAATTAGGCCAAAGTGTAATATGGGCCAAATCAGCGCTTCTCCCACCACTCACTTTTCTTTCCCTCCTGCGTGCTACGTAGCACCCTTCACCTTCCTTTGCCTCTGCTCAGCATCCCACGAGACTCCACTATCATTTACTGCCCTACCAAGATGTACACAGAAAGGACTCACCAGGAAGCGTTATGCCTTATTCTCTCCACCCTATTAATGAAACAAAACAAAACATCTTTGGCTCTGTGGTGCCAGATTTTTTTTTTTTTCAATATGCAGTGCGAGAAGAGTCTAAATATGTGTACTTAGTGAAATCAGAAAGTTTACTTAAAGCATATCAAATATCTGTACACAGATCATTTTAGTTTAAAATAGTTATTTCTACTATACACAGTTAATCCCTCAAATGTTTTAAAGTAATAAAAATGGACCCCGGAAACTTCCTGCTGTCCTGGAGAATGATACTAAAACACCAAAGGCAAGGCTGCAGCTGGGGCAGTCTCTGACCTCAGGCTCAGAGACCAGCCAGCCAGTGACCTAGCACCCTCCTCCGCCTCCTCCCTCCCCGTCAACCTGACAGAGCTCAGGCTACCGTGTGCTCACCCTGGCCTCAGGATCAGCGTGGCTCAGACTTTGGGGCTGGTGGTCTCTTGAGCACAGCAAAGGTTCCAGCCTGAAACAAAACTACGATTCAGATTTAAGTTTCTGACTTCATCAAATGTGCTCAACATAAAGGCTGCCACGTAAGATATTTTAACGGTCCTTAATTCTGCTGTTAAGAATACTGAGAATAAATTATACAATATTCTACAAATAGCACCTTTAAACAATTATAGAGGTCACTTTGTTTTAGCTTCCCGAGCCGTGAACCCCAGTGGTTCCACGACACATGCTCACGTGCACATGCCCTCAGAGCTGGCTGTGCACCCGCTCACGCCCGACTAGCACTGGCCCCAAAGCCCCTCCTCTACCTGGCCTAGCTACAGACGCCAAGCCGGCTCTCTACAGGGGTAGGTTTGCACTGGCATATGAGGTAAACTCAGGAAAAAAGCCCCATCCAAAATGATCCAGGTAAGTCACCTGCTAGGCCATCCAGTCCACCCTTCTATTATTACCCATGTCTAAGTTTAATTTGCCATGACTTTTTAAAAACATACTCTAAGAAAGGAAGTGTGCAGAGCAGTACCTCATCAGGAGGACAGTGCTCCGGAGCTGCCCTCACCGAGAACTCTGGGCCTCACCTTCTGCTCTGAGGAATCCTGAGTGGGCCTCCAAGGAGACCTAATCCACCCCTGGTTCCCCAGAAGAGCTTTCCTAAACCAGCGCTGAACCGTCCCCGTCTCCCCCTTGGAAGTAGCCCTCCAACAAGTTTTTGGTACAACCACACTACTGCAAATTTATTGATGTTGTTATAAAATCATCCCCCGTGTATTTTAAACTCTAAGGAATTTACATATTTCCCGTCACATTAATACAAGATAGGTTAAAACCAGGTGGGGCTATTAAAAATATTTTTTCAGAGGAGAATATTTTCTGAGGTTTACAGAACCACATCCAACAACAATAAACGGAGAAGCAGCGATTGACATAGTGCTTTATTTAAGCTGTCTGTACGAAGGAAAATAATGTGCATCCCTTTCATATACGTGTAAAAATACTAAGGATGTACAGTGTACAAAAACAGTTTCTTGTGTTATTTCACATCCTTGTGGGTCATATACCTAAGGAAATCAACAGTTTTAGTATGACCAACAGTAATAGTAATACAGTTTCTTGGGTTCATGGTTGCGTCTGCTTAAAATCCTTAACCAGATTGACTAGATCTTACACGGATCTAATGAAAGAACTAGCAAGGTCAAGAAATGTCACAAACTATAAAGCTACAGGGAGGTAATTCAATTACCAATTTAGAGGTTTTCTTTTTATTTAAATAAATACTTTACATTTCATGCTTGCCTGTAATGCACTACCAGGAGCAGGATAGGGGTGTTCTACTGTAGACAGTACAAACAGCAGCAGCAGAGTGTGCAGACGGAGTGTGACAGGGAGACCCTGCGGGCAGTAAGGGAGGCCCTTACTTTTGTAGTCTAGGAGAAGCAAGTGGCCCCTGCAAGAGCAGTCAGCTTCAAGAAGCCGAAAATCAGGCATGAGAAATGACAATACTGGAACAACGCTACGTAACTGGTGTGGAAAGCAAAGCTGTGAGCAGCCCTGCCAACAACCGAAGCAGAAACGGCCAGTCTCCTCCAAGGCGGCTGCACAGTGACCAGGCGGCGAGCATGACAGTGTCAGGAGAGCCGGAGTCTGCAGAGCCTGGATGGACTCAGGACTCCAGCTTCCAGCTCTTCCCACCTGCCAGGACCCAGAACCACAACCAGGGGCGACCGCGAGGGAAGCTTTAGAAACCTCCCTGCACACGCATTTTGGTTTTCCCACCATCCCTCCATGCCAGCTGAGACCAGGGAGCCAAGATTTAGGCCAAGAGCACATTTGGTAACGGCATTTCAGAGGTGACAGGTGACTGCTCCCGGGCGCTGGCCAGGGCTTGAGAGCCAGCTGCGAGGAGTGGCCAGCCTGGGGCACCACCAGCACTTAAGTGTCCTTGGCCAAGGTCACGGAAATCACTTTAAGCTTAAAAAAAAAAAAGCTTCTGTGCTTAGTGTCTGGTATTCCGTTTTCCCTCTGAAGGAGCGAATGCTCTGACCGTGAGCCAGCCTCAGCTTTCCTTTCCTCTCAGCTGCTGCTTTCTTCTCTAAGGGTGGGAGCCAAGCTACAGGACACACCTCTTAGCCTACTTTCCTGCCAAAGTGAAACAGTGTAATTCCGAGAGAGAAAAAAAGGTGAGCTCAATTTGTAAGTAAGAGTGAGCTAACACAGTGGCCTCCCACTCTGTGTTAAGGGTGAACGTCACTCAGGTAGAAGTATGACAAATCAGGAGAAGACCTAAGTCTGAACATGTCTTAGCTGCCTTAATAAATGCCCTTTAACCCCCATCAGCCCCAGTGGCCCAGCCACCGCCAGCAGTGGTCTCCCACCTGTAAATCCACACTTCCAGCGTCAGAGCTAGGCTAAGACATCTGCCCGCGAGCGTGATCCGTCCCACTAAAGAAGTCAGCTGCGCTTCCACACACTGCGCTCACAGACTACATAATGCTGCACTTGCACCTTGGGAGCTGCCGGACAGTTCACCTGAAACCCGCCTCCACGATCACCCCGCCGAGTCGGGGCTGCCCCCTGCCTGCTGCAAGAAGGGCCTCCTCGACCCCCGGACTTCGTAGGCTGCTTTGGAAAAGGTCAGCTCCTAGCACCAAAGGGTTTAATCTGAAGACTTAATGAAGGAGGAAGATGAGGTTTGCATACATGTCCCCATTCAGTGAGAAATGATGGAATTTGGGGACACGAGTATATACAGAAAAAGAAAAGTTGGAGGTGCTCTTTTTTTGTTTTGTTTTGTGTTTTTCCCTGATGGCTTAATTCAGTGATAAATGTACCATGATCAAGATACACACACTAGACTCTTAACCTGTACTGGCTACTTGGTATACACTTGAGATGTGTTCGTTGTGCCAAGTAAAGTTCATTTCTCATCAACATCCAGGTCTCAATTTTCTGGATCACACTATGCCGTCAGGCCTCCACACTGAATCCATTCTCAAATGAGCAAACGTCAACATCCACTTGTTTCATTAACCGCTTGGCATGGATAATTGGGGACTTTCTCGTTTTCAGCACCAAGGGGTTAAATGACAGCATCTCTTCTTCCAAAGCCAAATTCTAATCAATATGTACAACTTCAGAGCCTTATCAAATTTTTTTTTTACATAGGAAAAAAAAATGCACGATTCTTGTCGGCTTGTACATTCCTGGTACATGGGTCGAAATAAACTGCAGTATGTCTACTTTAGGTAGAATCCTCATTGCTAAAAAATAAATACTACTGCAATATAAACAAAACCAGAAAAGGACATTCAAAGTTTTAACATCTGAGAGAAAGCGAATTCACAAAAAACTGAAAGTTGAAAAAATCAAACAAAAAAGTAAAATAAGGCAAACACACCTGTTTACCTTGGTGTACAAATTTTGGTGAAAAGCAGGATCTTTATACCTGTATACATTCTTCAGCCATCAGAGGTGATAAATACCAAGAAGGGAAGCGTTTCCAAGCCCGGGGGGATGCTCTCTGGCGCAAACCGTATGGTAAGAGCCTGCGAATGGCCTTCAGCTGCTGTGCACATGCCTCCTTCCCTGGAAGGGCGATGTTTACTCGTCCAGGGTGCCTGTGAAGCCCCAGGCTTCCTCTGCGTGTCCAACGTGAATTTGAAATACATCTACATAGAGACCTCTCGACAGTTGTGCAGTCCTTCTCTCAAATGCTTCCTAAGGAATTCCAGCCAGATCTTAGTGGTATGGACCTACTGTATGCACTGATAGGCTCTACTGAAATTCTGCATATGCACATCACCATCCTTCCACAACTGCAAGTTCTAAATTACAAACTAAATCTTCTTAGTCTAATTAGTTTTTGATTTATCTTCTAGAGAGTTAAAAAATGTGCCTAGAATCAATGTATTCTTTTAGTCTTCACTGTTAGGGAAAAACAAAAACTAGAAGATCAAAAGATGACAATTGGCGCACAAATGAACAGTGGTGGACGCGTGACTTCCCGAGACTGAGGAGCTACCTCTTCAAGTCGCTGTGACGGGAGGACTGGAGCAGCAGCGTGAGACCCTAGGCTGACACGATTTCATGCAAAACAAAGGCCGAGTGTGTGCGTGTCCGTGTGGTGAGAGGTGGCCAGGGCGGAAGACCTGTGCTGGGTCTGGGCCGTCTGGGGGCTCCTGCTGCCTGCAGGGGCCAAGAGTCACTTCCAGGGATGACTACGATGGCGGTGGAGTCGCAGGGGGCGGGCCGCTCACTCGCGGCCGCTCGCAGAGTAGGAGAACTGAGGGAAGTGCGGCCGCCGCTCGCTGTCCGCGCAGTCCATGCCGTCCTCGTCGTCTGTGGACAGGAACAGCCACTTTAGTTGCACGTTCATTTTTTATCACTACTCTCTCTGCCCTTTATGTTTATTATCCCTAAGACAAGAAAGCCCAACACATGCAATAGCGACCGTAAGTCTGTGTTTGTCAATAGAAGGTAACAGTGAGTAAGCTCATTTTAAAAAATTACTGAATTTTCATAAACACATGGTGGTCTACGAAGAAATACCATCAAATCACCACCTTCAAGACACTAAAATTTCAAAATGAAATGAAACTGGGAAAAAGCTTTTGAATAAAACAGGATGTTTTGAAATAATAAGGAACAAACCCCCTCCACTGACTTTCAGTTCACGAACTCCGTGCATCCCAAGTTACACAAGCCAATGCATCCAAGGCGCCTCCCTCAGGTGTCCACAGAGAAGTCACTGTCTTCGCTTTTAAGTGCTTGTATTTTTTTTTCATTATGTTTTAGGTGTGGCTGCAAAATAAAGTTTCCTACGATTTCCTTCCATTTGTGTCCTTGATTGGATGCTTAAGATTTTCCAACTTCTAATATCTGCCTTAGCTCCCCATTCCCAACTGATAAAACTTTAAACTAAAAAGAGGATAAGAGGGAAGCGGTTGTGGCTCAATGGATAGAGCCCCCGTTTACCATGTGTGAGGCCCCAGGTTCGCTTCCCGGCGCCTCCTTGTGAGGGCAGGCCGGCTCCCACAGCGCCGTGGGCTGATGCGGCAAGACCTCACAGCAAGGGGGAGATAAGCAGACACGGAGAAGACACACAGCGAATGGACACAGCAGCACAAGCAGCAAGGGGGGGATAAATAAATAAATAAAAATCTTAAAAAAAAAAAAAAAGAGTAAGAGAATAAAAGAGGGAAAGATGTCAGCATCTAATACTAGTTCATCAGGAAACATACAGAAAGAAGAGACTTTGAAAAGGCCATTTTAAATGAAGCTGTCCTACCTTCCACCTCTCCTGTTTTCCTGTATTTAAAAGCCTACAACTGATCACCAACCTCTTCTCACCAACGTGCCGAGGATTCAAAGCCCCACATTACCAGGATGCCCTTCCCTAGACGTGGCCGTGTGTCAGTCCCTGGGCATCTGCTCTGGACACAGCTCTGGCCAGAGGCCCTGCCGCCCTCCCGGGCTCCCTCCCTAGGGGGAAGGTGCTTTCTGCTCTACTCCAAGCTCACTTCATCAGATGCTGTCCTTACAGGACAAACAAATGGGCAGCTTTCAAATACCCAATCTTCGTTTCTTCGAGCAAAATAATTCCATTTCCTCAAATACATACAGGAACTACTCTACTGAGTCTTAATTTTCCAGCCTTTGATGGGCATCAATTCACATAATGAGAGCAAGAACGCAAACCAGATCGCCTTCCACTGTGTCCCAGACCCTGCCTCCCTCCCAAGGACGGTGCTTTCGCCTTTGTCTGGACTATAAAGAAGCAAACATTTCTGTTAGATTATTAGAGAATCTAAGAGATGTGATTAAATTAGAACTTAACCAAAATTTGGTGATAGCACTATCAAGTGGGAATCAATTGCTCAAAAAGCGTTTGTGGCTCCCTCCTCTGTGATACCCACTGGACTGTGAGGGCCTCTCTCCTTCTGCTGTAGCTGGAACGAGCATTTCTAGGCAGCAGCGGGTTTCAGGCAAACCTCTGCCTCCTTCTCAGAAGATGCTGCTTCAGTACCAAGTAAACCACACGCATCTTTTAGGTCATCAAGAACCCGCAACACTACTTTCAGCTGCGCTTCAGAGAGTGGGACGTGGCCCACTGGCATAGCCGCTGCCGAGTCACACAGCATAAAAACTCTAGAGAAAAGACGGCTGAAATCTCCATGTTCAGACTGACATGTGCCAATCACATTTCAAAGAAACACTTTTCCTCATTAGCAGCTTTGTTTTGCTGAGAGTAGAGCGCAGGGCAGCGTGCGTGCGGCAGAGCTGCTCAGCTCCTCCTCGAAGCGGCTCAGGTCAGGCCGGCCAGCGCTCAACAAGGGAGATCACAGGCTTTCCTTTAGTCTTCAGGGAAGCGGATGTGTCTCAAGTGATTGAGCTCCCGCCTCCCACACGGGAGGTCCCGGGTTTGGTTCCCGGTGCCTCCTAAAGAGAAGATGAGCAGACTCAGAGAGCACACAGAGAATGGAAGGGACTCAGAGAGCAGACAGCAAGCGCAAACAACGAGGGGGGAATAAATAAATAAAATAAATCTTTAAAAAAATAAAAGAGTCTTCATTCTGTCACTTCAGTAACAAATTAATCACATTTCAGAGTAAAAAGAAATCCAAATTTCATAAATACCCACGTGAGGGCCCCACACTTCGCTGCTCTTTTAAAGCCAGTGATGTCACTGTCTCACTCCAGCTCTCTCTCCTTTCTTTCATATTTGGTAGCAGTGGTGGGCAAATAGGAGACCATGGGCCACAAAGTACCCCACGCATGGGGGGCCCTGGGGCAGGCGCACAGGCGCACTCCATTCACCCAGTGCCAGCCAAGCTGGGCAGGGGCACAGGCCACGCCTGCTGCGACAGGCTGCTCCAGACAAACAGACGGCCGCCATCAACCACGCTAAAAAGCAGCCAGGGAAACAGAATGACCACCTCTACCTCTGAATCATGGATCCAAGTACCACCACTTACCTAATGAATTAGACGGCAGTAAAAGCTACCAGATCACAAAGAAATTCTACTTTTTTCTGTAAGAGGAAGGCAGAAGACCACTCACGGACGTAACGCAGGAAGACACATTCCAAAATCTGCTGGATTAATTAACACCAGTGACGACAATCTGGCATGTTACTGCAGCTGTTTGTAGAAAATGGAACATTTTGCCTTTCCAACTGCTGATTCGTTCTAAAAAATAACTCCATTCTGTTTTATCAAAGCAAGGTGGCAAGTGGGAAGGCAGATTCTAACCAGCGCTACTACCGTGGGCTTTCAGGAACACAGTCTCTGCGCTTCAGCAGTGGAGTGCCGCGACGGCTTTTTAAAGCCAGCACCACCATTCAAGGATGCACGAGGAACAGAGCACGTTAAACGTGATCGTGGGCAAGGATTCTCCCTTTATTTGTCCCTTAAGGGACTCCAGGATTTATCCAGGGAATGTCAAACTTAGAGCACTGCCTCTTGGCCCTTGGAGGAACCCAGAGCGCCCTGGAGCCGGGCGACGGGAGGCGCGCAGGGGTGCTGGGTGGTGAGAGCTGGGCGGTGTTCCCGGGAAGCACAGCACACTGCTCGTGGCTGGAGACCTGCCGGGGGCTGGGTGCCTGTCTTTGCCTGGTCACGCTGGGCTGAGCTGGGCATTTTCATCCGACCTTCATATCTGGAGATGCTCGGTAGGGGAACAATGAATGGCTCTTGGTCTGGTCTGTAATGCCCTCCCCTCCCCGGCTGCGGCATGCCCTGTAGACACGGGTGGCAGCGGGTGCCTGCATGCTGGAGCTAGGCCACAGGGTGGCAGCCTGAGAGACTGGGGGCAGGGCAGGGCAGGGCCACAGGCGTACCACTGCAGGTGCATCTGATACCCACCTGGAAACTACTGCAATGTGTGGGCTTCCGGAACATCCCCGTCCCAATCTAGAAATAGATTATCCTCTGCAGACATCTAGATCGCTGGGCTTATAACGTGTTTCCCACATCTAAAATGACATGTATTCCTTTTAAAAACAGAGCTGCTGTTAGTGACCAAATGTGACGTGCCAGGAAGAAGGTCCTGCTGGTGGTTTTATACTGTTGATCAAAGCACCCTGAGGTTACCAGGTTCAGATTATGTTTGAGAAGCTGTGCTGGAGGACGTACAACACCTTTTAACACTTCAGTCTCATTTTAGAAGTTCTAAAAATTGAGCAAGAAAAAGCCTATTAGTGATATATTCTCATCCTGACAACGGGCATGAGAGCTTGGAGTTAGGGATAAGGCAGGTAAGGTGAATTTTGAAGAGACTGTGGTCCTTGGCAGCTGGGACTATGAAATTCGCGTCAACTGTGAAGAAAATAATGATAAGCTAAGGATGTGTGAGTGTATGTCCATATACATGAAACCACTTTCAATTTAACTTCCCTGTAATCAAAATAGCGTTCTAAGCAGCGTGGCAGTGTCTTTTCGGTCTTTCACGTCTTAACATGACTCTTCCCCCCCCCGCCCTCACGCCCTCTCTCTAGCTGGACACCAGAGTGGCCTCTGCACCCTTCAGGTCGCCACCCAGCAAAGGCAGACCGTGCACTGACACTTGCAGAACTCCAGGCACTTCAGTTCCCAAAGGGACGACTCCTCAGGTGCTCAGAAGGGAAAGAGAGGCTCCCAGACAGTCTCCAGCCCTGAGCTCCCTGGTTTACAGGTGAGGGATGCGCAGGCTCAGAGGGCAAAGGGTCCAGCCCACAAGGTCATAGCTACCGAGGAGCAGAGAAAGGACAGAAAGCAATTTTCCCAAGTCTAAGTCCAGGACTTCTCTAATCTTACCACTCTGTCTCCCAAATTGGGATTTTGCTTTTAACTTCCTGAAGTAACATATCTACTCCCAGCTTTGCATTAAAGATTAAACCTATTTCTATAACTTCCAAAATGACCTACTTATTTGTCCTAAAAGGAGTCCACAAATGCTAAAAGCTCTTCTTAAGAGAGGAAAATGCCTTGAAGATGCCGAGGCCTGGGACTCACCTGTGAGGTGTGGCACCAAAGCGCACGAGGAGGCCGGCACCAGGTGCACACCCGTGCAGAGGCCCAAGCACTGCAGGCGTCCACCGTGCTCAGCTCATCAGCGCCTCGGCCACGGTTCCTGAGCACCTGCAGTGGCCAGGCCCTCGGCTAGCAGCGAGAAAGACAACAAAGACCCCTTCGCTCAAACACGCTCATTCTAGTGGGAGAAACAGACCAAAACCAAAGAAACAAACAAAGTAACCAAAAGCAGGTCAAGGAGAGGAGCCAATGAGAGAAGTCAGGGGGAGGCGGAGTGTGAGGGGGGCCAGGCCCCACTGTCCTTTAGACCGGGAGGCCAGAGAGGGTGTTCTGACAAAGATGCGTAAGAGGAGTCACTCATGCAAGTATCTGGGAAAAGAACATTCTGGGCAGAGAGAAGAGTAAATGTCAAAGCCCCGGAAGGTGAAGTGTGGTGTGTCTGCGGCATGGCGGGAGCATAGGGACCATGGGGGAAGACGACGCAAGGTGAGGTCAAAGAAGTGCGCAGGGCCCAGACGCAGCAGGGCTGGGCGGGCGGGCGTGAGCAGCCTGCAGAGTGCCGTGGGCGCTGGCGAGGAGGCCGTGGCCACCAGAGGTTCTGAGAGAGGGAGAGGGGGAGACAGGTGCAAGACGGAGGCATTTTCGGGACACTGGAATTGTCCTGAACGACGTTGCAATGACAGATACTGGCCATTCTATATCTTGTCATAACTTACAAAATTGTGTGGGAGAGAGTAAACTACAATGTAAACTATAATCCATGCTTAGTGGCGATGCCCCAAAATGTGTTCATCAATTGTAACGAATGCACCTCACTAATGAAGGATGTTGTTAATGTGGGAACGTCTGGGAGGGGGAAAGGGTGGGGTATATGGGAATCCTCTGCATTTTTAATGTATCATTTATGTAATCTAAGCAGCTTTAAAAAATGAAAAAATTAAAAAAATTTTTAGAAGCAACCATAATGAGAAGAGGGTGAGGCCCACTGGGTGTATACTGGGCCTGCCATGTGCCAGACACAGGTGCACATCGCCTTTTCTCCAATCTGGAAATCCAAAAAGCTCTGATAGTCACCCTTTCTTATAACTCATTTAGCAATAAAACTGACCTGAAATGATTTAACAAACGAAGTGTGACAGGAGCCACTGGAGGGCTTTAAGTAGGAGAAGGCTGTGGCCTGATCACAGTAGGATTATACCCAAGTGCTGCGGTCTAGCAATGCCACAGAGAGTGGACTACCCATGGCCGGATCCAGCGACTCAGGCGGTGATATCACGAGAGCTGACACTGGGGTCGGGGGAAACTGCCACGGCCTGCACCCAGCGTTTCTATTCAGACAGCCCCTAAGTGCTCTCCACAACACTAAAGGCTTCCTGACACTGTCCCTGGACTACGCGACTTCTGATTCTACCAATGGCACTTAGAGTGGAAGCTCACTGTAACACATCAGCATCTGGTATTCCACAGCCTGACCTGGGCATCCGCCCACTTGGAAAGCCCTGCTCCTGGCCATGGCTCACACTTGTTATGGGGCCTTCAGCAGCCTGAGTTCTTTCTGGGCTCCAGTTTCTCCACTTACAAGACCTTTCTTCATGAAAAGCCTCAATCACAGTTTGCTGTCCAGTGCGGGGGTCTTTCATGCACACGTAGTGTGGATCAGCACCACCAACTAAACTGTGCACTGAGACAGCAGCGCAGGACGCGCCAGGGTGCCCCTCCCCCGGAACCCCTCCACACCCAGGAAA
Source organism: Cabassous unicinctus (assembly GCA_029593785.1). Classification (NCBI taxonomy): domain Eukaryota; kingdom Metazoa; phylum Chordata; class Mammalia; order Cingulata; family Chlamyphoridae; genus Cabassous; species Cabassous unicinctus. The sequence continues at coordinate 1,922 of JAQZBX010072813.1, read as the reverse complement.
AACCAGCAGAGCCATCTCGGAATCTGGAGAAGAGTTAAAGGGCTGCAGTAACTGGGCAAGGGCCAAATCAAGAAAGCACAACTTTGAAAAATGGTGGGAGACGCTTGTACCTTCCTGGCCACCACCCTATCGCCTCTCCTGGTCCCTGGCCCTGCTGTGGAAGGAGCAGAATAACCCTTACGTGCATACTCGGGTGCCTGTATGCTGGTGTCAGTCTACAGGGTGGCAGCCTGAAAGACTGAACCAGGAAACTGCTCTCAAGCTGACGGGCCCAGAAATTGCCCGCAGGCAGAAGCAGTTTGCAGAGAGCTAAAGCAGTTTTAAAAACAAGTAAGTCAAAGGGGCCTGGGGCAAAGGATTACCTGCATTAAGTCATACAATAGAGGATCCAGGAGAAGGAGATTCCATAGAGAGTAGACGTTTACAAAATTCCTGTAAACAGGAGATTCCCAAGGCAATAAGCAAGCACAAGCCCAAGATAAGACACAGGCTCGATTAAGACAAAGAGGCCCCTGCACTCCAGCTCGCCTGCGCTGATGGTGACAGGAGGGCCACGCTGAGGAAGAGCACCAGCCAAGGCCGAGGCGATCTGAGAAGACGGTGGAAGGCGTTTTCTGAATTGGTTTGTTTCGTTTCATCAGCTCCTGACACTCCAGGAAATCTCTGTCCTATCACTAGCTGGATACAAACCTAAGGGACAGTTCAGAGACTCCCAGAATTAACACTTTAAAATATTAAAATGTATATTGTACAACAACAAAGAAACAGAAAATGATGGCTCATTCAAAGGAACAAGAAAAAAGTCCAGAAACCCTCAATGAAGAAGATCGGACTGGCACATACTAGGCAAAGACGCTCCTCAGTATGTTCAAAATAGTGCACTACAGAAAGATTTTTTTTAAAATTGAAAGTAGCCATGAATAGAAGAATTGAGGGACAAAAGGGATACAAGATGCACAAAGATCAAATAGTAAAATGGCAGAACAAAAAATCCTGCATTATCAGTAGTTACTTTAAATATAAAGAAGGCAAAGATTGACAGAATGGATAAAAATGCATGACCCAACTATATGCTATGTACAAGAGACTCACCTTAAATTCAAAGACACAACTAGGTTGAAAGTGAAAGGATGGAGAAAAATATACCATGCAAATAGTAACCAAAATAGAGCTAGGGTAGCTACTAGCTGCTAAGTCAAAAATTGTTCTGAGGGACAAAAAAGGTCACTATATACTAACCAAGGAGTCAATTCAAAAAGAAAATATAATAATTATAAACATACATGCACCTAACAGCACAGCCCCAAAATGCATTAAGCTAATATGGACAGATTTGAAGTGAGAGATAGACAGTTCTACATTAATAGCAGTAGACTTCAATACACCACTTTCAATACAACATATAGAAAGATCAATAAGGAACCAATTATACCCTACAGACTGTAGAGCACTTCACTCTACAGCAGCAGAATAAACACTCTTCTCTAGTGCACACAGGTCATTTTCCAATTGACCGTATACGACAGGCCACAAACGAGTCCCAAAAGACTTCAAAATATTTTAAATATTTGAAATCATACAATGTATCTTCTCCAACTACAAGGGAATGAAGCTAGAAATGAATTAACATAGGGAGAACTAGACAATTCAGAAATATATGGAAATAACACAATCTTAACCAAAGATTCAAAGGAGAAATCAGGAAAATTAAGAAATATCTTGAAGAGAATGAGAATGAAAATGAAAAGACAGGATAGGAAAACTTATGGCATGCAGCAAAGGCAGTGCTGAGAGGGAAATTCATAGGTCTAAATGCTTACATTAAAAACAGAAGGAAGGGGGAGTGGGTGTGGCTCAGTGGTTGAGTGCCTGCTTCCCATGTACAAGGTCCAGGGTTCAATCCCCAGTACCTCCTAAAAAAA
>JAQZBX010072812.1:0-15019 GCA_029593785.1 Cabassous unicinctus | reverse complement strand
TATTCACCCCCCACCCCCCACCCCCCGTTTCTGCTGTTTTTGTGTCCATTCGCTGGGCAACTCTCTGTATCCATTTTTTGCCCTCTCTTCTCCTCCTCCTGTCTTCATTGGGATTCGATCCTCAGAACCTCCGATGTGGGAGAGAGGCGTCCTACTGCCTGTGCCACCTTACTTCCTTGTTTTTCGGCACGTCTCATCTTGGCTCTCCCTTGTGTCACTCTCAGGTTACGTCATCATCTTGCTGCATGGCTCGCGGGGCCTGGGGCGCACCTGTGCTTGGGGCCTGACAGTGCACCTGCTCACAGGGCCTGGTGGCCCATGCACCATATATATATATATATATATATATATATATATTTAAAGATACCTCCATATGGGAGATGGACGCCCAGCCATTTGAGCCACTTCGTCCCCCTGCTATATCTCTTAATGTTGACCAAAGGTACCTAGAGTTGCAGTCTTCTCCCATACAGGATGGTCATATAATAAATCAGGCTTAGTTTATCACTAGCATTCTAAAAACCAGACCTAGGGAGAAAAAAGACATGCATGGTTTCTAATATAGCAAATGTTTAGCCTACCCTGATTATCACAAAATCAAGACAGCAAGAATATTCGCAATATGTATAGTTTTTAATGTGACATTTGGGTTGTTTAGTAAAATGGCTTGATATTTGCTTAGATGGCACATAGTTAATCTTGACCCCCTTTTTCTTCTAGTTACATAAGAACATAATGCAGGGTGAGGACTTGGATGGGAGAGCCCAATGTGAACTCTTCTGCTTCCTGGAGATCACAGGAGGCAGCTACTACTTGTAAGCAGGATGGCCAGCCTCTGGCAACTGAGTCAAGTTGCTTTGATGTATGCAACCAGCCAGAGGTTTCCTCCAAATTCTTGTACTAATACTCCTAGTGCAATGACTTGCCATTCATGTACAAACAGTTCAAATTCTTTCACTAGGTCAAGGAATCCTGGGATTGGTGTCGAGAGAAGTTCATTAATGATGAACTTCTTCAAAATGCTTAGCGAGCATTCCAGGATCCATTCTAAAGGATCTTTTTCTTCCCCCTTGGGCTTCATATAGGGGTTTAGCAATAAGTCCAAAATTTGATATCCAAGCCTGCAATAGTCAGCTATACCTAGAAACCTTCTAAGTTCCTTTTAGTTTCTAGGTTCTGATATTTGCCATAGTTTCCTTTCTGCTGGCAGTAAGGTTTGTTGTCCCTCAGACTGTTCGAACCCAAGATGTTCAACATGGGTCTAGGTTATTGGGTTTTCTTCTCAGATACTTTATATCCTTTTTCTGCTAGACTTTTTCACATTGTTATGGTGTTTTGATTTGTGGCTTCTTGGATTTTACTAGCTATGAGTATAATATCAACAGATTGAAAGAAAAGTCCTTCTTGGAGTTGTACTCCATGCAAGTCCTTGGACAGTGCTTGACCAAAAGAGTTTTTGAATACTTGCAGCAACACAGTCAAACAATATTGTTGTTTTATTCCTGTATCAGGATCTTCCCATTCAAAAGCAAACAGTTTTTGAGATTCTTTTTCTAGGCATATGCAATAAAAAGCATCTTTTAAATCTAAAACAGTAAACCAAGCATAAGTATCTGAAATGTTGATAAGAAGAGTATATGGGTTAGACACTGTTGGACAAATGTCTTCTTCTACTTGCTTGACAGATCTTAAATATTGTACAAAACAATATTGTATTGTGCCAGGTTTTAGGGCCCAAAAGATAGTTGTGTTAAGGTCCAACTGGCAGGGTCTGATTAGACCCCAAATGAGGAACTATTTAATCAGGGGTGCAATGTCTATTTTTGTTTCCCATCTGAGTGGGTATTGTTTTAAGTGTGGAGGTATGCTGTTCAGTCACAGCCTTACCTTCACTTCTTTTTTTTAATAAATCAAATTTATTGATACATATTAATAAAGCATAAATCCATCCAAAGCAGACAATCAATGGTATTTGGTATAATCACATAGTTGTGCATTCATCACTTCAATCATTATTAGAGCATTTTCATTATTCCAATAATAATAAAAATTTAAAAGAAAACAGCCAAACTAACAGAAAACCTCATCACCTCTCAATCTCTCTATGCTCTCCCTGCTGTATATAGCTGCTATTCTGTTTCTCGCTAGTTAATTTGTATTTATATTTTATAAAAACATTATATTTGAAATATCACCGATATTCATATTTCATATGAGGTTTCACTATGTTATCCAGTGCCATGTTACATTTTTTAGCTTTCCTTCTAGTAATATACGTGACCTTAGATTTTCCCTTTCAACCAGTCATTAGCATATAATAGCTACGCTAGTTACAAACAATATAATGTGCTTTCACCATTTCTATTCATTTCCAAAGATTTACAAACAACCTTATTACCAATTCTGCACAGATTAACCCTCAGTTTTCCATTCTTTACCCTCCTTCTATTTTCTGGTGACCTATATTCTAATTATTATCTCAATCAATTTACACAATATATTTAGTTCATAATAGTGCAATCATACAGTATTTGTCCTTTTGTGTCTGGCTTGCTTCACTCAATATAATGTCCTCCAGGTTCATCCATGTCATATGCTTCACAACTTCATTTCTTCTTACAGCTGTATAATATAACATCGTGTGTATACACAATTTGTTTATCCATTCATTGGTTGATGTACACCTGAGTTAGTTTCCATCTTTTGGCAATTGTGAATAATGCCACTATGAACATTGGTGTGCAGATGTTTGTGTCACTACTCTCAGTTCTTCTAGGTACATACCTAGTAATGGTATTGCCAGATCACATGGCAAGTCTATATTAAACTTTCTTAGGAACTGCCAAACAATCTTCCACAGTAGCTGTACCCACTAACAGTGAATAAGTATTCCTATCTTTCTACTTCCTCTCCAACACTTGTAGTTTTCTGACTTTTTAATAGTGGCCATTCTAATAGGTATGAAATCTGATTGTAGTTTTGCTTTGCATTTCCCTAATCTAGTGATGTTGAACTTTTTTTTTTTCATGTGCTTTTTGCCATTTCTATTTCTTCTTTGGATAAATGTCTATTCAAGTCTTTTGCCCATTTTTAATTGGATAGTTTGTCTTTTTATTGTTGAGTTGTAGTATCTATTTATCATGGATATTAAACCTTATGGGATATGTGGATTGCAAATATTTTCTCCCACTGAGTCAGGTGCATTTTCACCCTTTTGACAAAGTCCCTGAAATGCAAAAGTTTTTTAATTTTGAGGAGATCCCATTTATTTATTTTTTCTTTTGTCACTCATGCTTTGGGTGTAAGGTTAAAGAAACTACCGCCTACCACAAAAATCTTGAAGATGTTTTCCTACATTTTCTTCTAGAGGTCCTTGATCCATTTTGAGTTTTTTTTTGTTTTTTTTTTTTGCAATATCTTTATCTGGCTTTGGTATTAGGGTGATATTGGCTTCGTAGAATGAGTTTGGCAGCATTCCTTCTTGTGCAATTTTTTGGAAGAGCTTGAGTAAGATTAGTATTAAATCTTCTTTGAATGCTTTGTAGAACTCACCTATGAAACCATCTGGTCCTGGCTTTTCATTTTGGGGAGCTGTTTGATGACTGTTTCAATCCCTTTACTTGTGATTGGTTTGTTGAGGTCTTCTATTTCTTCTAAGGTCAGTGTAGGTTGTTTGTACCTTCCTAGGAAATTTTCCATTTCATCTACATTGTCTAGTTTTTTGGCACAAAGTTGTTTATAGTATCCTCTTATGATCTCTCTTATTTCTGTGGGGTCAGTAGTAATGTTCCCGTTTTCAGTTTTTCTTTATTTGCATCTTCTCTCTTTTTTTCTTAGTCAGTCTAGCTAAGGGTTTGTCTATTTTGTTAATCTCGAAGAACCAACTCTTGGTTTTGTTAATTCTATTGTTTTTTGTTTTGTTTTCAATTTCATTTATTTCTGCTCTGATCTTTGTTATTTCATTCCTTCCACTTGCTTTGGGATTAGATTGCTGTTCTTTTTCCAGTTCCTCCAGCCATGTACTTAGGTCATTGATTTTAGCTTTCTTCCTTTTTAATGTAAGCATTGAGGGCTATAAATTTTCCCCTCAACACTGCCTTCACTGCATCCCATAGGTTCTGATATGTTGTATTCTCATTGACATTCGTCTCGAGATATTTATTGATTTCTCTTGAAATTTCTTCTTTGACCCACTGATTATTTAAAAGTGTGTTGTTTAATGTCCATATATATGTGAATTTTCCCTTTTTCTGCCGCTTCTTGATTTCCAACTTTATTCCATTATGATCAGAGAAAGTGCTTTGTACAATTTTGATTTTGTTGAATTTATTGAGATCTGCCTTGTGACCCAACCAACATATGGTCAATCCTGGAGAAAGATCCATGAGCACTTGAAAAGAATGTGTATTTTGCTGTTTTGGGGGTACAATGTTCTGTGTATGTCTATTAGGTTTAGTCCATTTATCATATTATTCAAATTCTGTTTCTTTATTGATCCTCTGCCCAGATGGTCTATCCAATGCTGAGAATGGTGTATTGAAGTCTCCAACTATTATTGCAGAGTTGTCTATTTCTCCCTTCAGTTTTGCCAGTGTTAGCCTCATGTATCTTGGGGCATCTTGGTTAGGTGCATATACATTTATGATTGTTTTTTCTTCCTGGTGAATCATTCCTTTTTATTAATATGTAATGTCCTTCCTTGTCTCTAATAACAGTTTTGCTTTTGAAAATTATGTCATCTGATATAAGTATAGCTACTCCAGCTTTGTTTTTGGTTACTGCATGCATGGGGTATCTTTCCCCAGCCTTTCACTTTCAATCTACTGGTATCCTTGGGTCTAAGATGAGTCTCTTGGAGAAAGCATATAGATGGCTTATATTTTCTTACCCATTCCACCAGTCTGTGTCTTTTCATTGGGGAGTTTAATCCATTAACATTCAATGTTATTACTGTAAAGGCAGTTTTTATTTCATCCATTTTGATCTTTGCATTGAATCTGTCATTTTATTTTGGACACTTTTAGTTACTGTTACTGATACAGCCATCATTTCTAGACTCTCTTCCAAGTCTCTCTGTCCTGTCTTTTATTTTCAGGCTCTAATACTCCCTTTAGTATTTCCTGCAAAGCTGCTCTTTTTGTTATAAACTCTTGCAGTTTCTGTTTATCTGTGAATATTCTAAACTCACCAGGATATTTTTGAAAGATAATCTTGCTGGATATAAAATTCTTGCCTGGCAGTTTTTCTCTTGCAGTATCTTAAATATATCATACCACTGCCTTCTTGCCTCCCTGGTTTTTGATGAGAAAGCAGCACTTAATCTTATTGGGTATCCCTTATATGTTATGCATTGCTTTTTTCTTGCTGCTCACAGAATTCTCTTAGACATTCTGATTAGTATGTGTCTCAATGTTGGTCTATACAGATTTATTTGGATGGGAGTATGTTGTGCTTATTGGACACGGATATCTATGTTCTTCAATAGGGTTGGGAAATTTTCTACCATTATTTCTTCAAATATTCCTTCTGCCCCTTTTCCCTTCTCTTCTCCTTCTGGGACACCCATGACACATATATTTGCACATTTCTTGCTGTCATTTAGTTTCCTGAGACCCTGTTCAATTTTTCCTATTCTTTTCTCCATCTGTTCTTTTGTATGTTCACTTTAGGAGGCCATGTCTTCGAGCTCACCAATCCTTTCTTCTGCTTCCTCAAATCTGCTGTTATATGCCTCCAGTGTATTTTTTATTTTATTTGTTGCATCTTTCATTCCCATAAGTTCCGCTATTTTTCTATGTACGCTTTCAAATTCTTCTTTGTGCTCATCCAATATCTTCTTATTATCCTTAATCTCTTTGGCCATCTCATTGAATTTATTAAGGAGATTTGTTTGAACATCTATGATTAATTGTCTCAACTCCTTTATGTCATCTGTAGGCTTATCTTGTTCCTTTAACTGGGCCATATCTTCCTGTGTCTTGGTATGGCTTGTAATTTTTTGTTGTTTTTGCATCTGGCTTGCTAGATGTATTTATTCTGGGTGCAGTTTCTCCCTTTAGTTTAGGGCTTTCTTGTCTTTTCTTCCATGCATGTTGTGTAGTAGGAGCCAAGGAAGTAGTTGGTGCTGTAAGCTATGGAGGCTGAAGCTGCCCACATTGCCCCAGGAATTGATGAAGCTCCTCTCACCTTTCTTCTTTGTCAGGGGTAGGGGCGGGCTTCAGCCATGTGTAATATAATCCAAGCTGGGCAGGACAAGACTGTCTGTAGTTGCCCAGAGAGATTGATAAAGTTTCACACTCCTTCCTCCCTTACCTTGGGCAGGGATGGAGCTATAGTTGTGGGCAGCAATCTATGCCATGTGGGTCCAAAATGACCACAGTTACTTAGGTAAACTGACATAGCACCAGACCCCCTCCCTGCTGGGGGTGGGAATTAACCCTCTGGAGTGCCCAACAATTTCATCTGTGTGGGCCGAATATGCCTGCAGTTGCCCTGAGAAGCAAGGGAGTACTGTCCCTTCTGCCCTTTAGGGGTGGAAACGGAAACACCAAAGCCCAACAGTTCAGTCCCTGTAGGCTGAAAGTACCCACCGTTGCCCAGAGTGGCTGAGGAAGCACCAGCCCCCTCCTATCTTATTGGGTGTGTGTGGGGGGGTGGTTCTATGGGCGCCCAACAGTTCAGTCCCTTTAGGCCGAGAATACCTGCCATTGCCTGGAGAGGCTGAGGAAACACTAGCCCCTCCTATCCAATTAAGATGTGGAGTTAGATCCACAGGCACCCAGCATTTCAGTCCCTGTAGGCCGAAAGTATCTGCCATAGTCCGGAGAGGCTGTGGAAACACCAGCCCCCTCCTTTCCTATTGGGGGTGGGGGTGGATCCACAAGTACCCACCAGTCCAGGCTGTGTGGGCCAAAAGCAGCTGCAGTTACCTAGAGAGGCTGGGCAAACACAGTTCATCTCCTGTCCTGTGTGGAACCACAGGTGCCCAACTGTCAGGTTTGTGCAGGTGAAAAGCACCTGCAGTTGCCCTGAGAAGCTGAGGGAACACCAGACTCCTATCCCATGGAGGGGACAGAGGTGGAGATGGACTCGAAGGCACTCAACAAACCAGTTCTTGTGGGCTGAAAACTCTTGCTGTTGCCCGGAAAGGCTGAGGATACTCAGCACCTCTCCTATTGGTGTGTGAGCATGCAGCCCCAGGTGACTGACTATTCAGTCTGTGCCAGCAGAGAGTGCTTACAGTTACCTGGAGAGCCTGGTGCAGCTCCTGCCAGCTTCCTCTCTGCTGGAGGTGGGGCTAGAGCCTAGGCTAGGGCTGCAGTCTGATCTTGGTGGAAAGAAACCCGTCCCTAACTTCACTTGGTTTTCAGCCAGGCTCCCCTCATACCAGGGGCAGAGTCAAAATGGCGGCTACTGGGCTCTTTCCAACTTGGACAGGCTCAAACCCTAGCTGTTTCTAGGATTATGCTTTAGCCAGCTGAGTCCACTAATCAGTAGCTGAGGTCACTGGACAACCGTCTCTTCCTCCACCGTTTATGGGTAATGGTGCTTCTAACTCCAGCCATGGAAGAGCGCTCAAGGCGGCTTGCACCGTGGGCACTGATCTCCGTGGTGTAGAAGATTCTACTCATGAATCCTCTCTGCAGATGGGCAGTTTTCTCTTTCCATACTTTCAAGGATGTTGCAGGATACTCTTCTGGTCTGGGGCCCCCAAACAGGTGCTCTAGGTAGCTCTGGGTGATTACAAACTGCCCTGTAGCATGAGCTGATTCCAGGAGCTCCTCACTCCGCTGCTATCTTGGCTTCCTCTTCCATGCTTTCACTTTTAACCTACTTGCATCTTTGTATTTAAGATGAGTCTCTTGTACCCAGCATATAGCTAAGTCATGCTTTTTTCTATCCATTCTACCAGTCTGTCTTTTGACTGCAGAGTTTAATCTACTTCAATTTAAATTAACCAGTGATAATGCAAGACTTTCTTCTGTCATTTTACTATTGTGTCTTTGTAAGTCTTATATCTTTTTGACCCTCTAGTCTTCTGATAAAGCCTCATTTCATATTTGTTTTTTATATTCTATCATTTTGAGTCCCTTCTTGTTTCTGTCTACATATACTTTACATATATTTTCTTAAGGGTTATCATGGGGCTTAAATTTAACATCCTAAATTGGTAGCAAGCATGTTTGATTTGATATGAAGTTAATTTCAATAACACATACATACACTTTTCCTATACTCCTCTGTGACAGTCTGGAGTTTTCTTAAAAATCCCAAAAAGAAAAAGATTATGCTCTTCAACGAATCCATTCCTGTGATTGTGCACCTGCTTTCCATGTACAAGGTCCCAGGTTTAATCCCTGGTACCTCCTGAAAAAAACAAACAAACAAACAAAAAACAGAGAACCACAGAGAAAGAGAACACACAGAAAAGAGAGCTGTCATTTTGTCTCAGCCATGTGTGAGAAAGGACTTGAGGAATGCTAGCAGCCAAAGCTGAGGCATGAAGCCCCTAAGAGGCTGGGCTCATAGAGAAGCTCTGGGAGAGTCTGGAGGGGAAGGCAGGGATATCATAAGAGATTGGCCACAATCTTATTTTGCCATCTTGCTGTGTCATGTGGCAGGACACCAGGATCACCAGTAGCTGACTTGGTGAGAAAGCGTCTCTGATGGTGCTTTGATTTGGACATTTCATAGCCTCAGAATGTTAAGTTTTACCCTAATAAAATCCCCATTATAAAAGCCAACCCATTTCTGGTACTTTGTATTGGTAGCCCTTTGGAAAACTAAGACAGAAATTGGTACCAGGAGTGGGGTGCCATTGCTTGCAATTCCCAAAAATTTTGGAACAGCTTTATAAATGAGTAAGGGGCATTTTTTGGAGGAATTGTAAGGTGCTTGATAGAAAAGCCCTAGATTGCTTTGAAGAGACTGTTGGTAATTATATGGATGCCAAAGATGGCTCTGATAAGGCCTTAGATGTAAATGATGAATGTGTTAATGGAAACTGGAGGAAAGTTGATCTTTCTTTTAAAGTGGCAGAGAACTTGGCAAAGTTGAGTTCTGATATTGGAAGAAAGGCAGAACTTGAGGTTGGTCAACTTGGATATTTAGCTAAGGGGGAAGGTGCATCCTGGCTTCTCCTTGCAGCTTATAGCAAAATATGAGAGGAAAGAGATAAACTGAGAACTGAACTGCTGGGCACAAAGAAACAAAAAACTGATGGTCTGAGAAATATCAAGCTTCCAGAAAACAAGCCCCCAAAGGATAGTGCCCCATGTGAGCACTTAAATGAACCTGGAAACACACAGCCATTTCCTTGCAAGTCAGGATTGGAAATACAATTGTCCAGAAAGGATTTGTGGAAAGTCTTACTATCTGATGGCTTGGACTTCTGTTTCCTGCAGGCTAAACCAACAAGCTTTTTGCAAGATCTGTATGAATGAAACCACCGTCAGGCTGGACTAAAAGAGACAGGGTGGGGAGAGATAGAAGGAAAAACAGCTTCAAATGGAAAACCATGGGAACTGAGGTATGGCCTTAAGATATCTTCTAGGGCTGACAGTGGGACCCCACCCATGTGTGCAGAAAGGGTGAGTTTGCCCCAGCATTTGAAAAGAGTGGAATTTTCAGCCTGTTGTTCAGGGAGAGTTCAGCCATTCCAGGCTATAGCAAAGGTGGAACACATTCCCCAAAGATTAGAGGGAGTTAAGTTGCCACTCCACTGTTCTGAGGGTGTTGGGCCTGTGGATCAGAAATTAGGGAGAATGTTGCTACCACCCCACTGTCCTAAGGGGTTGAGACTGTGCCCCAGAGATTGGGGAAAGTGTGACCATCCCCATTATTTTTGGAGGGTGAGGCCTGGAGCTCAGTTGCCACCCAGATGCTTGATGAGGGTGGAACCGAGAAGATGGCCACCAGGAAAGTCCTTGAAAGGGGTGGGCCCCATGAGACCTTGAGGAGAAGAAACCATCTTTCTATAGATGACACTCATAATTTGAAAGGTAATGGACTATGCCCTGTGGTTTTCAGAATTGTTTGGGAACTGTGATGCCTGTTTTCCTTCCAGTTTCTTCCTATGGTAATGCAAATGTTTTATCCTATGACTATCCCTCCTTTGTATATTGGAAACATAACTTGTTTTCTAACTTTCACAGGTCTACACCCAGATGGGAATTTTGATCCAAGAAAGACTGCATTCCTGTAACTGATTTTTATGATTTTCTACTTAGCATTGCTATTGTAATGATTTAAGGCTTTTGAAATATTGTGATGTAATGAATGTATTTTGCATATGGAAAGAACATGTCTTTTGAGGATTCAGTTGGTAGAGTGTAGGAGTTTGAAGTTCTTTTACGAATCCCCAAAAGAAAATGATTATGTTCTGGAACTATTCCATTCTTGTGGGTATGGGGCATTTTGATTGGACTACATCAATGAGGCATGACTCAGGTTGTGTCTCTGACCTTTAACTGGGTCTAATAAAATAGAGACACAGAGAGAAAGGGGACACACAGACAAGAGAGCTGCCATTTTGTCCCAGCCATGTGTGAGAGAGGACTCCAGGATCGCTAGCAGCTGAAGCTAAAGCACAAAGACTCCAAGAGTCTGGGTCCATGGAGCTGCTCCAGGAGAGTCTGGAGGGGAAGTCAGGACCTTGGCAGAGATCAGCCACCATCTTGCTTCACCATCTTGCTCTGCCACATGGCAGGACACCAGGATCATCAGTGGATGACTTGGTGAGAAAGTATCTCTGATGGTCCTTTGATTTGGACATTTCATGGCCTCAGAACAGTAAGCAATTACCCTAATAAAATTCCCATTATAAAAGCCAACCCAATTTTGGTACTTTGCATTGGCAGCCCTTTGGGAAACTAAGATATCTTCCATCCCACAAACTTTTTGTTATACTTGTTACAAATTTTTTATCTTTATACATCTTATGTCCAAAACCATAGATTAATCATTACATTACATGCCTTTACATTTTAGAAACTGTGAGAAGTAAAAAGTGGAGTTACATAGCAAAATATACAATAATTCTTGCATTTATAATTACCCAAATGGTTACCTTTACCAGAGGTCTTTATTTCTTTATGCCACTTTGATCCACTGCATCATGACATTTCCTTGCATTCTGAAAAATTCCCTTTAGCATTCCTTGTAGAATCGGTTTAGTGGTCATGAATTCCCTCAGCTTTTATCTGAGAATGTCTTGATCTCTTCCCAATTTTTAAAAGAAAGTAAAAATAGATATAAAATTCTTGGTAGGCAATTGTTTTCTTTCAGCCCTTTAAGTATTTTGTTCACTGCCTTCTTGCCTCCATAAGAGGCAAGAAGAAATTGGCATTTCTCTCTACTCCTCAGCCTCAATCATTTCAATTTTCTTGTCTTTGATATCACTGATTTTTGGCTAGCTCATCACTGGCTGTTGAATTTCTGTAGAATTTTTCATTTCAGTTAATATGGTCATTAACTCCAGTAATTGTTTGGTTCATTTTAAAAATTTGTATCTGTTTATTGAGGTTCTCATTTTGTTTATTCATTGTTTTCCTCATATATACTTTAGTTATATTTCTGTGTTTCCTTCATCTCCTTGAACATATTGAGGATTATTTTTAAAAGTATTTGTCTGGTATGTCCAATGTCTGGTCATCTTCATTGATAGGTTCTGGATTTTTATTTTGTTCTTTTGGTTGTACCATCATTTCTTGTTTCTTGTAATCTGTTTTTGAACACTGCACATTCTAGTATTTTAAATGTTAACTCTGGAATTTAGTACTTGAGCTGTCTATTCCTTAAGAATACATCAAACCAGGACTTCCAGGGAGATGGAGGATCAGAGAGACACAGGACTAAATTCTTTTCCAGAAAAATAGCTAGAGGACAGGCAAAAATAGCTGGAAAAAATGCTTTAGGCATAGGAAACAGGGGAAGGCTGGACACCATCCAAGAGAGAGAGGGGAAAAGAAAGAAAAAGAATTTCAACAGGAAAAGTCTGTAAGTAAAAGCTGCAGCTGCTGGTGCCCACTCGCCTTACCCTCAGAGCAGACAGCTTTGAGTCCTTTGGTCTCCAGCCAGTGGCTACAAATAGAAGGGGCAGCAGGAGTCCACTTTCCCCAGAAAGGGAAGAAAGAGGGATGCAGCCTAAGGCTGATCCAGCTTTAGGTCAACAAATTTGGTCCCATGAGCCCTTACAGGCAGGGTGGAGCCATGCCATTGCTTGTCCTGGGTGCCCACAGGGGACTAAAGAGATCCAACCCTCTCAAACACCCTCTGTACTGACGAGGACTTGTTGCTGAGGATGCAGAGGGGAGTGGAATTATTTCCTACCTGGGTAAAGGAAGGGAGCTACTGGCAAAGGGAGAACAGTTTCTGAAAAAGTTTGAATTCAAGTCGGTGTGAAATGGTCCTCAGTGTGGTTTTGAGTTACATTTCCCTAAAAGCTAGTGATGTTGAACATCTCTTCATGTGCTTTTTTTAGCCATTTGCATATCCTCCTTAGAGAAGTATTTATTCAAGTCTTTTGCTCATTTTTCAGTTGGGTTGTTGTTGATTCTTTTTGAATTGTAGGATTTCTTTATATATTAAGGATATTAAACCCTTATTGGATATGTGATTTGCAAATATTTTCTCTTATTGAGTAGATTATTTTTTCACTTTCATGATAAAGTCCTTTGATGCACAAAAATTTTAAGTTTGATGATGTTCCACTTGCCTATTTTACATTTTGTGATTTGTGTTTTAGGGATAAAGTCTAAGAAACAGTTCCTGACACAATATCCTTAAGATGTTTCCTTACATTTCTTCCTAAGAGTTTTAGAGTCTTGACTCTTATATTTAAGGCTTTGATCCATTTTGATTTCTTTTAGCAATATTTTTTATGTCATTGTTTTCTTTTTTTAAAAGCAATTTTATTCAGACATATTCACACACAATAAAATCCATCTAAAGTGTACATTCAGTGGCTTTTGGTGTAATCAGAGTTGTGCATTCATCACTTCAATCAATATTACAGCATTTTCATAACTCCAAAAACTAAAACTCCCTACCCCTTAGTAGTCACCTCTCAATCCCTCAATCTTACCCTTTTCATACATATCTGCTAATCTAATTCTGACTCTATTTATATTTACAATTTATATAAATGGAGTCAAACAATATACAGTACTTTGTGTATGGTTTCTTTCACTTTCCTTCTCTCTTATTAACAATTGTAAAAATATTAATATGTTACTATTCACTACAGCCCATAGTTTGCTTGATTTCAAGATGTTTATGGCTACTAGGATCCACTACCTTTCCAAAGAAATTTGAAAATTGGCTTTTCCATTTCTGCAAAGTAGGCTGTTGTCATTTTGATTGGATGGCATTGAATGTGTAAATTATTTGGGGCAGAATTGACATCTTGATGATAAGTCTTCCAAACCATGAACATGGAAAGCCCTTCCATTTATTTAGGTCTTCTTTGATTTTTTTTAAAGCAATGCTTTGTAGTTTTCTGTGTACAAGTTCTTTGCATCTTTGGTTAAATTTATTCCTAGATATTTGATTCTTTTAGTTGCTATTCGAAATGGATTATTTCCTCCTCATATTTACTTACTACTAGTGTATAGAAACACTAATTTTGCCTGTTGAAATTGCCTGTTCATCTTACCACTTTTGCTGAATTCATTTACTAGCTTTAGTTTCTTTACTGTAGTTTTTTGGGACTTTTTTTTTTGGAGGTACTGGAGATTGAACCTGGGACCTCATACTTGGGAAGCAGGCACTCAGCCACTGACCTACACCTGCTACCCCACAGGACTTTCTATATTCAGTGGTACCTGAGTACTAATCATTAATTGGTTCTGGGATGCATGAGTACAAAAAAACGATGAGTACCAAACAAATTTTTCCATTAAGGAAATAATGTAAATAAATTTAATGCATTCCCAAACCAAAGACAATGTACATTTTAAAGACAACATGTAAAAAGATACGGTTGTGTATCACTTTACTTGAGAAATAAACCTAAAAAATAATACTTAAAATAAAAACTTCACTTTACCTGTACTGAGAAGAGTCCCTGGCCTAATGGGATGGTAGGAGGAATGGTGAAGAGGACAGGTTACATGGAGTGTTACTTGGAAGGAGAGTCACCCTCCAAAAGAACATTGGGCATTTGCATGTCAGGTGTTCTTTCTCTTTTCTGCCTTTTTTCAACTGGCACCACAGGCTCTGACATACTCTGTCACCTTCACTAAAAACTTATCCAATAAGGACTTCTGTCTTCTTTTCAGAATTCCTTGAAAATGTGAAATTGTTTGGTCATTCAATAAATTCAAATTTCTGCTTGTCAGACCTTTGTCTGGATGGTACTTTCACACAAAGTTTTGAACTTCTGCCCATTTTGCACACATTTTTTAAAATCAAGGAACTGGGGACATCCTTATCTCCTCCTCACCTGAAGAAATCTCTTCAGCCACTTCTTGTTGCTGCTCCTTCTGTAGTTCCTGTAGCTCCTCAGTGCTGAGCTCATTGTGATGTTCCTCCACTAACTCTTCCACATCAGCAGCATCGACCTCCAGACCCATGGATTGGCCCAAAGATCCAAATCCTGCACCACAGTACCCTCTGGAACTGAAGGCTTGGGGTCAGCTTCAAACCATCTGAAGCCTGAGTCACAGCTTCTGGCCACAGATTCTTCCATGCTGAATTGTTTCATCAGCAGCTTTTTTATTAGCACTCATTGCCTCGCCATGTCTCACGACACTTGGATGCCAGTCTTCTTTTTAAAATTATCAAACCAGCCATGGCTGCCTTAAAAACTTCAACGCTCTCATCACTCGGGTCTGGTTTGTTTTTCAAAAGACTGGCATGCAACATTTTCACTTTTTCATAAATCATCGCTTCTGATAAACTGTCACTCGCTGCTTCTCATTTACCCAAATTAATAACAGCTTTTCACTTCCTCAAGTGTTTGGAAATGCTGCTTTGTTACTGCTTTAACTCCTTTCACCACATCAGCCTTTTTTTTTTT
>JAQZBX010072811.1:0-15016 GCA_029593785.1 Cabassous unicinctus | reverse complement strand
CTGAAAATTTCTCAAATGCAATGAAAAACATTTATCTATACATCCAAACTTCAACAAACCCAAATAGGATAAATATGAATAGATACACACATAGACACATCATAGTCAAACTGTGAAAGCCAAAGATAAAGAGAAAATCTAGAAAACAACAAAGGAAAAGAATTATTTACATAGAAGGAAGCATAACTATGATTAATGGCTGGATGCTATGAGGAAGTGTGCTGACATAGCCAAAGTTCTGAAAGAAATGCCTTGGCCAAGAATTGTATATTCAGCAAAGCTATCCTTCAAAAAAGAAAGTGAAATAAAGACAATTCCAGATAAACAAAGACAGAGAACTTGTACATAGCATACATTCCTTACAGGAAATACCAAAAGAAGTACTTCAGGCTGAAAAGAAATTATTCCAGGCTGTGGCTCAAATCTTTAGGGAGAAATATACAACATTAAAAAAAAATTAATGTGGGTTAATATAATAGACTCTTTAGTTGGGTATTTTCTTATTTATTGTTTGCTTTAAAATATGTGAGATTCTATAAAGCAATAATTATAATATTGGATTGAAGTTTTTAACATCTATATATACAATATATGACAAAAAGAGCAAAAGAGAAAGGAGGAGTAAATGGTATATCAAAGCAAGATTTGTCATTTTTCTTGCATTAAATAAACATTAATCTGAAGTATATTGTGATAAATTAAGATGCGCATTGCAATACTTAGATTACAATTACTACAAGATTACATCAAATTAGCATTTTATAAATATCTTGGCAGCAATGTAGAGGATAACTTTGAAGGATTATAGTTTAAAGGAAAAGGAATCACTTGGAAGGTGGTGTCAGATATCCAGGAAATAAGCAACGAAAGCCTTTGCTAAGACTAGGGCAACAGGAAAAATAAGAGGTCTAAATTAAGAAAATATATTTAGGAAGTATAATTCACAAGTCTCCATTACTAGTTATATCTAAGAGTGCAAGAGGGAGCTGTCAAGGAAACTTTTCAGGTTTCTGGCTTAAACAATAGGCAGATAGTGGTAACATTCCTTGGACCAGAAAGAGGGGCAGAACTTTGGGGGAAAAGGTTTAGTTTGAGATACCTATGATATTCCAGTTGGAATTTCAGATGTGGAGCTCAGATGAGGGATCTGGACTAGATGTGAAGAGCTGTGACTTACTGGCAGATTGATTGAGTTTAAACCATAGGTCTGGATGAAGTCATTCATTGAGAGTGCAGCAGAATTGTTAGGAGATTGTACTTTGTGGAACATCAATAAATAAGGGATAAATAGAGATAGAGCTAGCTGAGAAAGAATAAACAGAGTTAGGAGTGATAGCAAAAGATGATGTCAAGTAGGATCAAGTAGGTTGGAGAATATTATCAAATCATCTAAAACCCTGGAAGATGAGAAAAAAATAAAGTCAGGAATGATAAGAAAAGGAAACTACCCATTATACTGTAGAATTTGAAAGTAACTGGTAACTTTAGCAGAGAATTTTAGTCGAGTGAGTGGCTAAGGTGAAGTGACCCAAATTAAGATGGTTTAAATTAGAGACTGGGATGTAAGGACAGGGAATGTGATTGACTCTTCCAGGATGCTTAACTCTTAAAAGGGAGAGAGAGGTTTAGCTTAGTTTTAGAGAATTGCATGCCTTCAGAGAGACTGTTTCCTTAGTGTTAGATGAGACATAGAGGGGAGACCATGCTTATGTTCCAAAGGGAAGCCAGACAAAGGGACTAGGTGATATCACAGGAGATGGAACATGATTGTTGAAGAGGCAGGAGGAAAAGTGTCAAATATGTTCACTGCAAATCGTCCAGCAAAATTTTCTCAAACTTTTTTATTGTTCAATGATCTATCATAGTCCTAAGACACACCTTTTAGGATTGATTCAGAAAAATCAGTACAGACTGCATTTTACATGTTTTTGCATTCCATACTCTAACATGTTGGAGAGTCTTTATTTCACATAAGTGTTCTCATGATAAATAATCAACAATGTGCTATTGCTTACAGGAAATATAAGTTGAAGCTAATTTTAGCTCTTTATAATGTAACCTGAATGCTAAACTCCAGCCTTATCTCCTTCTGCTTCCACCACAGCCGCTTTCTACAGTCAGGCTGCTGTATTCACTTGTCCATGAACTGCCTTGTTCAACCTGGAGCTTCTGCCCTGCTCCCACCCTATCACACCATCATCCCCCCTTTACATATAGGTAGGCTATGAATAAAACTCACAGCTGTTATAGCCCGCAAGGCTCCCTGAGAACTTCTTTTGCCTATTTCTCCTTTTGCATATTCAACCCTCTTCCCCATGCTCAGATTTGTTCCTTCAAAGGGCTAAGTGCCTTTTCCACCTCATGGCATTGCCTTTGCTGTGACTTTTGCTTGGAGTGCCTTCTCCTTAGTACTTTGCATGGCTGGCTCCTTTTCATCCTTCAGGTCTCAGTCTGATTCTCATGTCTTTACTGAGATAAAAGTAAATCTGTGTATATAGATCCCCACCCATTTATTAGTGAATATAAAAGTCTTTTTAATTCCTACCCAGCATTGATAATAATGTATATTTATTTTATCCATTATTTGTTTATTGTCCTCCCCTTATTCCAAGTTTCCTGAGGGTTAGAACCTGATCTCTTTTGACTCCATTTTGCCTCCAGAGTCTAGTACAGTGCTTGAAAATACTTTGGAAACACACCCCAAATTATTTTGGAATAATGAATGAATGAATTAACAGACCCTCCATTGCTTCATAAGCCAGCTTAAACCCTAACTCCATAATGAATTGCAATAGTATTATATGCAATAGTGCTTACACTGTTCAATTTGTTAAATAATTTAACTCACTTAATGAGGCCCAGCATTCACCTCCTCTAGTTCATACACTATTAATTTATTTCCAGATCACTTATTTTGTTTTTAATCATGTCGGTCTCTGCCTTTTTTCCTTGTGGTAACATATATGTACCATAAAATTGACCATTTTAACCAAAAGTTTACAATTTAGTACTACTGATTGTTTTTTAAAATGTCTTGATAACATCACCACCTCCCATTATCAAAAATTTTCATCAGAAATTCTTTAAGCAAAAACTCTCTATTTCCCATTACTTTGGCCCACAGTAATCTCTAGTTTACTTCCTGTATCTATGAATTTTCTTTTCTAGATATTTCACATAAGTATAATCATGCAATATTTGTCCTTTGGGTTTGGCTTATTTCACTTAGCATGGTTTTGCAAAGTTCATCCATGTTACATCATGTACCATAACTACATTCAGTTTTATGGCTGAATATGATTTCATTGTGGGGATATACCAAATTTTATAACTTGTTTGAGTCTTTAGGGTCTTCTCAGGCATGGTCTTATATATATCACTTTGCACACCCAACTTTATGAGTTTTGGGTCACTTGTTAAATGGACTGGAGTAGCCCACCAAAATGAGGAATATCTTTCCTTGAAAATCCATAGATGTTAACTGGACATTGTGGCTCATTTTTGGCTGTAGGAAGGGCCAGATAAAACAGCTTATCCTTTATCTTAGAAGGGATAGCTTGATGTCCCACAGCACTGGATGCCTAGCTATTTCATGAGGTGAAAGACCCATGAATTCTTGTTGGATTTATTTTCCATCTTCTGACATGAAAATATCTTACCAATAAAACTATAGTAGTTGCTACAATTTTATCACTGGATCCCGTCAGCATAGTGTCATTAATGTAATGGATCAGTGTGTTGTCTTATGGAAAAGTGATCACAGTTCCTACAGACTAGATTATGAGATAGGGGGGGAGAGTTGATATATTCCTGAGGTAGGACACTGAAAGTTTATTGCTGTTCTTGCCAGCTGAAGGGAAACTGTTTCTTGTGATTTTTACTAACAGGCATCAGGGAAAAATTGCCAATTCAATAGCTACATGCCAGATATCAGTGAATGTGTTGTTTGTTCAAGCAGTGATACCACATCTGGAACAGCAGCTGCAATTGGAGTCACTGTGTTGTTAAGTATATGCTAATCCATTGGGCCAAATAGGACAGTTGAATGAGGATGTGGTGGAATTCACCATTACTACATCCTTCAAGTCCTTGGTGGTGACACTATACTCTGCAATCCCTTAGGAATGTGGATTATTTTTACTTTTTTTTTTTTTAGTTAGGCTAATAAAAAGAATTTATTGGGAAATGGGGTGAAAGAACAGAGCTTGCTTAGAAATGGGAGAGAAGGACAAAAATATGCACTGAGACTTGATGCAGGTCCTCTAGGCAGAGAGAACCTAAAATCAACTTAGTTCTTCAATTACATTCTTAAATGCAGATTTCTTGGTATTTTTATTAGCAGGTACCAGTGATTGCACCTGGGACTTCGTACATGTGAGGTAGACACTCAACCCCTGAGCTACAACTGTTTCCATGGTATTACTTTTGATGTACTACTTGTTAGGCAGAAGCAGTTATAGTGGCTTCCACTTGGCCTTTCCTAGCATAATAGTGTTTATTCAATAGGTCAGAGAATGAAAGTGGGGATTTTGCTACTTGTTGAGTATGTCTATTCCAATTATTCATTCTGGAACTGGGGAAATAATCATAGAATTGGTTTAGAGTCCCACTGGGCTCACTGTGAGATGGACCTGAAGTAAAACTTCATCGATCACCTAACTTCAATAAGCCCCTACTCTGACTGGTGGGCCACAGTGATAATTAGGGTCTCCTTGAATTAGTGCCAGTTCAGAGCCATTGTTCAGGAATTCCTGAAAATGTCTTATCATTTCCTTTTCCCAAAAACACAGTCACTCAGGTGAAAGGTCATAGGTTCCTTTGGAAAAAGCTGGGAGGAATATTAATTGGTTCTCTCTTTAATGTGACAAAAGTATAAGTAAAATTTTTGAAAATACTGGGAGGTCATTATATATATGAAAAACTCAATTTCATTTGTTTCCTTTTATTGTTTTATCTGCCTCATTGTTGGTTTTCAGTCTTGAATATAATTTTGCAGCAGACAGTAAGACACGAAACAATTCCTGCTTGTGGGGACATGAATGATGCTTATTGTGGAGGTGTAAGGAACTACGCAGTATTCTCAGTGACTTCCAAGGGGAAGTTTGAGAGTGGGGAAATCATGAAAACTGGATGGGGAGTTATTCTTCTTCTCTTCTGCTCTTTGCATCTTTCCCTGTAGATTATGACTAAATTGAAACATCTCTTTTTTCATCTTGGAACTTTTAAGAGAAACAGTGGAATTTTTTTTTTATGCAAGGCCTTTTGAAAATGTATGGCAAGACAATTTATTGCAACTTAAACTGAACATAAAATTTTCTTCTATTTTATTTCTTTCCCTACCTAATTCAAGGAGGTAGTTGGGCTCTGCAAAGCAGAAGCTGCCAAAAATATATGGCTCTTCAGATTTGTTTCATAATAAGCTCACTGAAGTGGTCACACAAAGTGAACTGGAGACTGAGGGGAAGATGTGTTGAAGAGGGAAAGGGGAGTCCTAGAAGTTGGGAAAGGACAGGGCCCTACTTATTGATACTGTCCTGGAGTAGGTGGCAATAATTCAGAGGGTAATGGTGGACCTAGGGAGCTAAATCTGCTAATAGTGCTCCTGGTCTTGTCAAGCTGCTTAGAGTTAAATAGGGCATGGAAGCAGCAGAGCCAATGCTTCAGAAAAAATGGTTTGGTAAGCCTCTTTACCAATACCTTGGTACTTCATTGTATCCTGGGGAAAATTGCAGAACCATAGACATTAGGTGGTGCTCTTAGAAGTAATAGTGTAAAGGTTTCTACCATTTGGTAATCAGGCACTTCCAACATGGAGTTTCTTATACTTTAAAAAACATTAAAAAATTTTTATTGCACATATAATTTTATGCATAGATTCACACCTATAAATATCTATCTTTAATCCATCCATTCAGTGAACCAAGATTTACTGTATAAGGTCAACATGTCAGATGCTATGCCAGATGCATATAGGAGATTACTGCTGTATATCTTACAAAACCAAACATAATTCAATTATCTTGGTAGGTTAAATAGAATTACTGAATTGTTAAGGTATTCTGCAATTTTAAAAAAAATGGGAAATTGGGAGTAGTAATTATTAGTGTTGTTTTTTCTGAAAGAACATCCTTCTGTGAGTCTGGCCTTTCCTCCTGAAGGCTGGCACAACACTGTTGATCAACCTCAACAAAGAGTCACTGTCTGAGCATGGCTGAAATCTGTAGTCATCATGAAACATCTTAGACATTTTACATCCATAAAATAAGAATTTGGACTTTGAACTAGCCGTTTCTTTTTATGTTTTTTCTTTTTCTCTTTCAAGGATGGATGTAGCAAATATCTAGCCAAAGGCATGTTGATCCTCTCTCAAGCCTAGCCTTGCTGATCTGAGGTCTATGCCAGATGCTCTTGAAAATGAAATGACCTAGGAGAAGTTCCTTCACATTTTGGAGAGAAACAGGGCCAAGATAAAAATTGTTTTAGTTATCTTTTTGCTTTATAGCAAATGAACCCCAAAAGTAGAGTTTTCAAACAACATTCACTGCACTCACCACTTTTTGGATTGACAATTTGAGGTTTTTCTAGTCTGGTCTAGGCTCAGCTACACCTCACTGGACTTGCTCATGTATCTGCAATCCACTGTCTTATCAGTAGGTGGCTTCCAGAAAAAATATGGAGGATTGACACAAGCAGAGAACAATGGATTTTTACATGATTGCATTTCTAAACCTCCCAGACAGGTGATCTCAGAGGTCCTGAGCTCAGTCATTTTTTTGTGAAGACAGTCATAACCCTGTTCCAGAGGTCTCAAAGAGAAGAACATGAAGGGGCTAAGGACATTCACAATAACATTTCCTGGGTCTCAGTATCAGTAGATGAAATAACAGTGGCCCAGGTTCCACTTTTGAGTGATGGCACTTCCAGGAACCAGATCACACAATCCCATTCTACTAGATATCTATGGTGGATGTGTCCTTTGGAGGAGTCACCATGCATTTGTTGATTCAACAAATGTATATCAAGTACCCACTATGTGCCAGACACTGTCTTATTTCCTGGAACTGCAAAGATGAGTTAAAACTGGTCTTTACTCCCAGTTGCTAGAGTCTATTTGGAGAAGACAGATTTGTGACTGAAAATCTCCCATCAACCATGATTAGTGTCACAGTGGGGGATAATTGGGTTCTCAGAAAACATTAAGGAGGAAAATCACCAGTTAGTACATGCTCAGTATGCTGCAATCTAAGTATAAGAAATCAGCAACATTCACAATGTCTTATTCTGTATCAGCCATTCACTGTTTTCAGTGTTCACATGTATTAGCCTATTTCATCTCACCCACAATACTATGAAGTTGATAGTGCACTCACTACTTTGCAGATGAGGGAAGTAAGTCATGGGAAGGTCAGCTGAAATGTCTATGATCACAAGACAATAAAGGGGTGTGGCTGGGCCTGAATTGCAGGAGCCCAACTCTCTTAAACACCATGAGCGGGGAGAGAAAGCCTTCCCATCAGAAGGAACAGCTTGTATGAAGACTCAGAGGCAAAGGGAGCTAAGGGTGATTCTGAGTGGACATTTTATGACCAGAGCTGGTGAAACAGGTTTCAAACAGTCAAATGAGAGGTTTAGGGGAAAGCAACAGTCAATCATAATTATCAGTCCCTGATCTCCAGTCACTTTACCTCAATGGATGGCCACTTCTTTGAGGGAAGGGAGAAGTTTCAGTTCATTTTTATTATAAAATCTGTCTCCCCAACACCAATCCCCTGCATCAACAATTGTCATGTGTTTCTTGTTGCCATATTTAGGGTCAAACTGAGCACATAGAACTGAGTTATATCAATGATGATGTCACACAAGAGTTACTGGAAGCCTTGGTGTTCATTCAGAAGCTATTTTCTCTTTCATCAGGTGGCAATATGAAATCTGCCTGTGAGCAAATTTGGCTACCAATTGATGGATATTCATGACTAAATTAGAGTCCCCAACTCAGGAGAGGTTATGACACCATCTACAACTAGAAAGATGGGTAAAAATCCTTCAGAAGCTGTTCTTGATTCACATCCACCCAGACAAGTTGAAACAGTGATCTGCAGTGATGAGGCTTTTAAGCCTTTAGGTAAGGATGGAAGGAAAATTTCCTATGATTGATTAGAGTTGGATTGTGATAGGTATGATTGCTCCTGGGTCAGATTTCCCCAGATTGCTCTGAGACTTATTTCCCCATGGGCCAAAGGAAAGAAAAAGGATTTGGAGTGAAAGGATGGATCTCACTGAGTCTTTCACTCAAGAAATACTTCCTACCATTTTGCAGACAACTAAAATATAAAGGATAAATGAAGGGTAAATGAGCAAACACAAAAATTCTATGTTGAGTGTGAGGGGCTTACCAGGTTAGGGAAAGACTAATTGCCCAATTATCAGGTCTGAAATCTAACTGCTTTATATAGATGGAAAAGGAAAAACTAAGTAGGCAACTGGGATAGAGGGGTGTGGACTTTGGAAGAGTGGTTAGGAGAGCCATATTTCATTTTTAATATATTTTCTAATTAGATTGAATGTATCTTTGGTGAATTAAGAAAATGAAATTGATCAGGACTTTATTGCAGTGGATGTCATGATGGAGCACAGTATCTCATATTCATTCCAGAGGTCTCTATATATTTGAGCCCTACTGCCCTATCTTGAGGTCAGGCACTTCTCTACCTTCTACCCACATCTTGCAAAGAACTTAACAGTCTATAACAGCATAGGCTCAATTCAGGTTCAGAGTTTTAATTCTTGCTTTCCCTAAATTGATCTTCTGCTTTAATTCCTAGTTGTGTAATTTATTCCTAGCCAGCTTTCCCCCTCCCCCACTCCTTCTCTACTGCACCCTTGTGCTGCCCTCCAGTGGCTCATCCCTGCTTCTTCTTCCCTATTGGTCCTTTTTCTGGCCTCTAATACCCTCCATGGAGGTCCCTCCTTTCTAACATGTCTCTTGCTGGATTTTTATATTTCCTCATGCCCTGCCACCACAAAACTTATGCTTCCATCTTTTTCTTTCTTCATCCTGCACACTTCAATCCTTTCCTGTTATTCAGAAACCTGTGGATATCCTTAGGCTAACATCACCTTGATTCCACAAACCTTAGTTTAGGTTTTTGTCATGGTCATCTGACATCTGAGGTTTGTGGAATCAAAGCTTTCAGATATGGACATCTATTTTCTACCTTCACCCTGAAGGGGATCATTTAATAAGGGCATGTTAGGTGGAGATTCTGTTCTGAGAAAGGCAATTTTAACTTTCTTTTGCTGCATTGTTATGAGAGGTAAAAATAAGACCTGTAAGAGCCTTGACAGAATATACAAATGATTTCTCTCTAAATATGATTAATTCTATATTAGCTTTATTTTAAAAATAGGTTAAAAAGAGTTTACCATGTATCCTGTTTGAGTGTTCCCACTTGAAATTTGCTTAGAAAATGACTTACATAATAAACTTCTTTCAGAGATTCACCTAATAATACAAAGGTTCAGGAATATGAGACCATTTCCATGTTCTAAAGGAGAAAATTCACTTGGCTTTCAAAAAGTAAATGCCAAAATAAAAAGAAAATTAAAACAGAAGAATCTCCAATTATAATCATAAAATCCTAGCAAGTATTACAGCATTTTCAAAGAGTAAAATCCTTGGTATAAGGCAATATTATCATTAATATAATCATGCACAGGATATTGTTTACAGCAGTATCCCCCAAGGAGGGTAAATAAGCAATGTGATTTCACACATTTGGGGGATGATAGGGATGGAGAAACTTCCAGGGATGCATGAGACCAGAGTGGTGTGCTTGTAGCTTTGGAACCCTGGGCTCAAGTCACTCATGTACACAACTGTCACTTCTCAGAGGCTTCAAATCAAAAGAAGGTTCTGAGCAGCCTACAGCATCAAAATCATTAAGTCCAAGTTCCAAGCCCCGTAAGATTCCAAGGATATCAGGGAGGGCTTCCTCAGCTTCGTCTGAGCAGACCTTAAGTTCATCAAGCTACAGATCTTCTTCAGAGATCAATAGGTCAGCTGTGCATGTATTACCAAGGTTCACATGGTAAAAGGGGTAGGTGTTGAATGGCAAACCAAAATTACATTATCACCCATGGGAAAACATCCGAGTATTTCAGACTAAGCTCTCCAAAAAGGGCACCATAGAATTTTCACTCTCACTGGTATAACTAATGCCAAGTTTAGTCTACTCCTTGGATACCTTCCAGGAGTTGCTGAGGCATGCACCCCTTAGCCCACTGTCTAAGTGTAAGAAGAGAGGTCCTGTGCAGTGTCCATATACTGGTTGGTCACCAGGGAGCAAGGCTTCCACTGTGTGACCCGCTCCCATCTGTTCCTCTCCTTGGAGTTCACACTGGAGCATGCATGCAGAGTATGGCATGAAAGATAGATTCAGCTGCCACATCTTCTACCAAGAGATGCTGAAGAGGTAGCAGCCAGGTCAGCACTATGCCAATCCAGACAGTGTTATGAGTAATTGCAGAAGAGATTGATGGTGCCCATGAACAAGGAAGTAAAAGAAAGGGAATAAGTCTGTCAACACTTACACTATATGTTGGATCAGCAGAAACAGGAGCTGAAAAGGCTAAGAAAAGAACTGGTGGAGGTGCAGAGACAGGAGAGCTGGCAGAAGAAACTGAGAGGGACACATTCTCTATTGCAGAAGGAGGAAATGCTTAATGACCTACCTTAAGACATCCTAACTTTGAAAAAGCATGTTTCAGGTTGGGAATGCACAACTTTCTGTGAAAATCTCCATTCAGGTGACTGTAATCCACCTCCCATTTAAGAACTTCTACTCCATCCCTTGTAATGTTATAGAACCCCCCCAACTGCATGAGGAACAATAGCCCCAGGAGGAACTGGATGGAAGAAACCTCAGAACAGCTGACACCATCTCAGGCAAAAAAGCTACCCCATACCAGAAGAAGATAGTGGATGCCTCATCTGAAAGCTGAGTTCTATGGGACCCTGACAATGAGCCACATTCTAAGTTGGGAAAAGAGAAATGGGATTTAATTGGAACATGGAAGACTGGGCATGTTTCATGGGAATTCAGTTTCTAAAGGAGAATGGAACTGAGATTTTTTAAAATAAAAACCATATGGTTTTTAAAATAATTTTTAATTTTTTTCTTTAAAAATACTTAGAGTACATAAATGCTACATAAAAATATAGGGAATTCCCATTTGCCCTGCTCCCCACACCACCCACATTTACCCCCATTAACAACATCCTTCATTAGTGTGGTACATTTGTTACAATTGATGAACACAATTTGAAGCATTGCCATTAAGCATGAATTATACTTTATATGGTAGTTTACACTCTCTCCCACACAATTTTGTAAATTTTAACAGGATATACAATGGCCTGTATCTCTCTTTGCAATGTCTTTCAGGATGATTGCCAAGTCTCAAAAATTGTCCCCATATTACACCTATTTTCCCTCTCCCTTCCCCCAGAACCTCCAGTGCTCACTGCCTCCACATCAATGCCAAGTTCTTCCATTGCTAGAATCACAGTGTCTATAGTAGAATAACAGTAAGTCTACTCTAGTCCATCATTCATTCTCCAATCCTGAGGATTCTGGGTTGCTGATGTCCACTTGGCCTCCAACTGAGACGGGGCTTAGATCCCATGGTATAGATGAATGGGATTATCTTCCTTGTAGTTGCAGACTCTCTGTTCCTTGGGATGGCCATTTTCCATCATCATCTCCCTGTTAGTTGTCCTGGGTGAGTCCAATTAACTGAAGAGTAAGTGTGACACCTCTGTTGAGATTTAGGGCCCAACTGGCACATGGAAAGCACAAAGATATCATTCTCTTGGGCATGCATCTATCAACTCTAGTACAAACTATAGGTTCAACCAGAAGGGACAGAAGAGCCATGTTTGGTGAAACTACAACTGAGCCCAAAGGTGTTACAAACTGAGGAGCATAAATTACAAAGTAGGGCCCAGTGGCAGGGTGCCAAACTCCTGAGCTGTCTGCTCTGCCTATAGTGTCTGGACATCTCCAGATCCCTCAGGAACCCCAATATTTGAGGCAATATTTACTTTGGCAGCCAATGACATCCTGCTGAGACATGCATAAACATACCTTCTGGGATGACCTCCTGACACACATTGAAGTCTCTTAGACATATAGCTCACTTGTCTTTACCCTTCCCCATTTTTGGCCAAGGTCTTTTTCCAAATGTGTTGCTAGTTGGTGGCTGGTAATAATCCATCAGGGCCAGGGAGGCTTATCTGTGGGAGTCATGTCCCATATTGGAGGGAAGATAATGCATTATATGCTGAGTTTCGCTTACAGAGAGGCCATAATTGTGGCCTCTACATTAGGTGCCCTATAATACTCAACATTAAAATGCACCCAATAATGCAAGGCTAAGTTTCAATTTCAAAAGCTAAGGTTCATGAGAGAAGAGGCAAGATGGCATCGGTTTAGGAGGGCGCTCACTGACTCTCTCTCTCTCTGAGGACAGCTGATTGGGGACAGGGTCCTGCCCTGGGGTCTGTGCTGTGGACATTAAGAGTGAGAAACTCAGGGACATCTATCTGGAAGGAGTTTGAAGGCATGGATTCCTTGGGAGAGATTCATGAGTTTTAATCCTGCCTATGGTGGTTAACACAGACAGCTAAGCCCCACCCTCAGGGAAAAAGGCTGGTGTGAGCCACAGCTTCTGATGGCAACCCTGTGAGAGGGAGCATTCTCTGAGAGTGGAAGGGTTCTGTCAAAGGGTTGAGAAGGGTTTCCTTTCTGTGGATTTGGCTGTCTGGAACCCCTTGCAGCTTTGGGGAAAAATAGCTGCCATGAATCAGCACCAGGCAAAGGAGAGTGGTGAATCTGCTGAGGAAGTTGGTTTACCTAGCTGCCCAGGGAGATGCCCCAACTCCCACCAGCAACCCGGAGAGTGGGAGCATTCTCTGAGAGAAGGGGGGTTCTGACAGAAGGTGGAAAGGGGTTTCCTTTCTGCCAGATATGGCTGTCTAGACCCCCTCATAGCTTTGGGGAGCAGATAACCTGACTTAAAGCAGCAACAGGCTGGGGGGAGAGGTGAATCCACTGAGGAAGCCTGATTTACCCAGCAGCCCAGTGACACTGAGGCTTGGCTCCAGAGGGGCCAGAGTCAGCCAATTTTATTGTTCTGTACTGACAAGCATCAGAGCTGCACTCCCTTGGGGAGGCCAGGAAATGGGAAGTGCTTGATTAGTTTCCACAAGGCAAGATAGGGTCCCCTTGGTGAAGGGGGTGGTATAGAAGAGGACTATTTTTGGGTCCCTTATTTCATACACACACACAAAAAGAAAACAGTCACTTTAAAAAATAAAAAATGATTTTTTCTTTTAAATTTAGTTTTATAGCTAAAATCTTCCTCAAAACCTGCAGATAGAATGTTGCAGGGCAATTGATTGATAAACACAAGCAGGCTGAGAGGTTCCACAAGAAGCCAAGAAGGAACACTGTTCTTGCTTAGCTTTGTTTGACTGCTTGCTTGTGTGGTTGTTTGGTTTTTCTCTGTTTATTTGTTGTCTCTTGTTTTCTTTCCTCTTTCCTCCCACCCCTCCTTTTTTTAAAAAAAAAATTAGGTGCTGCTACCTTTTCTCTTCTTTGCTGTGCTTCTTCTTCAGGGATTTCCCATTCTCTGTCTATATTGATCTTATCTCCGAAGCTATCTCTTTTCCTTCCTTCATCTTTTTGCCTTCTGCTTTCTGTTGTGGTACTTACATATCACAATTTTTCATTAGCCCACAACTTAAGGGTGTCAATTTGCATTCTATCTATTCTGTTTGCTTCTTTTTAAATTAATATTAGCTTTTTCCTTTCAGCCCTTTCTTTACTGTTTCTCCCCCTCCTCATCATTCTAGCTTTCTAAATCATTATATGTATATTCCTCTATTTGGTTTCCCAGTCAATTGTAGGTATTCCACTTTTTTCCCTATTAATCTACACTGCCAACATGACTTAAATATTCATTTCACTAAGTCTTAAATGGCCAGTCTTCAAACTTTTATAAATAT
Organism: Cabassous unicinctus; assembly: GCA_029593785.1. Taxonomy (NCBI): domain Eukaryota; kingdom Metazoa; phylum Chordata; class Mammalia; order Cingulata; family Chlamyphoridae; genus Cabassous; species Cabassous unicinctus. The sequence continues at coordinate 948 of JAQZBX010072811.1, read as the reverse complement.
TACTATTCTCCTTCTTCCTTTCACATATCTTTTGATTCCTCTGACCCTAAACTTTTGCTTTCAAGGAAACTAGAAAGAAGCAAGGAAATAAATAAGAAGAAAAAGTGTCAAAGAGAAAACTTAACACACACACAGAACCACCAGCTAAATAAAACTCTAGAGCAGAGAGAGAAGCTAATCAACTGAATAAACCCATCAAGAAAAAATGATGACTAGAGGGCAACAAAAAATTACAAACCACACAGAGAACCAGGAAGACATGGACCAGTCAAAGGAACAAACTAAAAACCAGGAAGAGATGCAGAACATAAAACAACTGATCAAAGCTTTCCAAACAAATATCATGGACCAACTTAATGAAATGAAGGAAGAGATTAAGGATATAAAGAAGACACGGGGACAACATACTGAAGAAGTGGTAAACACACATATAAAGATAACGGATATGGTGGTGATCAATGGCACAATCCAGGAAATCAAAAAGATGCTAGATTCACATAACAGCAGATTTGAACAGGCAGAAGAAAGAATTAGTGATATGGAAGACAATACATCTGAAATCCAACAGATAGTAGAACAGGTAGACAAAAAGTTAGAAAAAATCCAGCAGGGACTCAGGGATTTAACCGACAACACAAAATGCACAAACATGCATTATGGGCATCCCAGAAGGAGAAGAGAAGGGAAAGGGAACTGAAGGATTGTTGAAAGAAATGATGGCTGAAACCTTCCTAGCCCTATTTAGAGAGATGAATGTGCAGATCCAGGAAGCACAGCGCCCACCAAACAGTATAAATCAAAACAGGAAAATGCTAAAACATATACTTGTCAAAATGCCCAATAGTAAGAAAAAGAGAAAATAATGAAGGCAGCAAAAGAAAAGAAATTTTCACATACGATGGAAGCACAGTAAGATTAAATGCTGATTTCTCATTAAAAAAAAAAAAA
>JAQZBX010072810.1:0-15048 GCA_029593785.1 Cabassous unicinctus | reverse complement strand
AGCTAAAACAGTGTGGTACTGGCATAAGGCTAGACATGTAGACCAACGCAACAAAACTGAGAGCCCTGAGAGCCCCGAGGTGAGTCGACACATCTGTGGGCAGCTGGTTCTTGACAAGGGCGCCAAGTACCTTCAGTGCAGGAAGAACAGTCTCTTCAACAAACACTGCTGGGACAACTGGAAATCCACGTGCACAACAAATAATGTGGACCCCTACCTCTGACCATATATAAAATTAATTCAAAACGCATTAACAACCTAAATGTGGACCCCTACCTCTGACCATATATAAAATTAATTCAAAACGCATTAACAACCTAAATGTGGACCCCTACCTCTGACCATATATAAAATTAATTCAAAACGCATTAACAACCTAAATGTAAGAGCTAATACTATAATACTCTCACAAGAAAATATAGCAAAATATCTTCAGGATCTTGGAGTAGGCAAAGGATTTTAGATTTTACACCAAAGAATGAGTCAATAGATAAAATGGACTTCATCAAAATTAAAAAGCTTTTGTAACTCAAAGAACACTATCAAGAAAATGAAAAAACCACAGAATGGGAGAGAATATTTGAAAAGCATTTATCTGCAAACGGTTTTTGTTTGTTTGTTTGTTTTTGATAGGGGTTTAATATCCAGCATACATAAAGAACTTCTACAAAAACAACAAAAAGACAGCTCAAAAAATGGGCCAAGGATTTGAATAGATGTTTCTCCAAAGAAGATATTCAAATGGCTAATAAGTACATGAAAACATGCTCAACATCGTTAGCCAACAGAGTAATGGACATTAAAACTACGATGAGCTACTACTCACACCCACTAGGTGGCTAGTATTAATACTTAAAATAACAAGTGTTGGCGAGGCTGTGGAGAAATAAGAACCTTCATACACTTGGTGAGAATGTAAAATGGTGCAGCCACTGTGGAAAGCGGTTTGGTGGTTCCTTGGAAAGTTAAATTACCATATGACCCAGCAACCCCACCCTCAGGTGTATTCCAGAGAGATCTGAAGACAGGGACTCAGATATTTGGACACCCATGTTCACCGCAGCATTATTCACAATAGCCAAAAGGCGGAAGCGACCGGCGCATCCATCAGCAGGCGACTGGAAAAATAGCTGCAGACTGTCCACTCAAGGGAGCAGCACCCAGCCGTAAAAAGCAGCGACGTGCTTGTACGTGTGACAACACGGATGAACCCTGCAGACGTCAGGTTGAGTGACATTATCCAGACTCAAAAGGACAAACACTGTGATTTCTCTAATAGGAAATAATTAGAAAAAGCCAATCAATGAGACAGAAAGCAGAACAGCGGTGACCAGGGGTGCAAGAGGGGGAGTGGGGAGTCCCTGCTAAAGAAGTCTGCGTTTCGGTTTAGGATGATGGAAGTGCCTGGAAATAGATGGTGCTGAAAGATACACAGGAGTTTCAAGTTACTTAATGTCAAAGTATTGTCCACTTTAAATGGTTTAAATGATCTTTATGTTACGTCTATTTTACCACAATTAAAAATAAATTAAATTGTAAATTAAACCACCTTTTTTTTTAAAACCAATTTCTGTTTTGTAAGCAGTAGTTGGGTACCATTTCATTTGACCCACAAGCTACCAAAAACACTGATAGAGTCTAGCTAGGTACTATTTTCAAAATTACACTATGGTCTACCCTCAATCCAAAGAAGCCAGGTTGAGTTAAAACAGGTAGGTTCAAACAAACACTTAAAAATTCCATGTTTTCCAACATGAAAGTTCAAATTATTGAACATCACAGCAGAAAAGTTCATGCATATAACATCACTCATTTAGACAGCTACAAGGGAGAGGGTACTAACCAACGACCCGAACTAGCTCCATACAGATAAGTCACCCTCCTTACCTACCAGGCTATCCCCCAAAGTCCTAACATACAAAGCATTTTCTCACCTTCTGACAATTCTTGCCAAACAGCCAGCATTCTTAGCCCTTCTTAGTTTAATTCCAGTCTGACAAGGCACACACAGAATTAGACGTACATGCACACGCTCTCTGGAAGGGTGCAATGGAGAGCCCTTCAGGCTCCGCTCCAGAGGCCAGTTTATGCCCCTCCCTCCTCCTCTCACGCAGCATTAACCAGATGTGCGATTAAGCTGAGAGACGTATTGAAGGGAGAATTCCACCTTTACCAGTTAGACACCTGGCAGACACCTAAGGTGCTGTAAGCTGTGTGCTCGTGAGACCTGGAAATGGAGAGCTCCATTCGCTACTTGGTTCTGGGGTCAGAAGCCACAGAGCTTTCTTCCTGCCATGCTCTGGATCCAGACACATTTTGTTCTTATACTTCACTCCCTTCCTTCTGGAAGAGCAAAATGACTGCCTCGACGCCACGGCGAGGCCTTCTTGCACCCTCTTCACCGGGCACGTCTGCTCCTTTCTGGATGCTTCTGGCCCAGAGGCAGCACTGAGCTGTGGACAGCACGGCAGGTGGAAGCAAAAGAAACCCATGATCTTGGCACCAGGGACGGTGAGGGAGTGCTCTCTGCTGCGACGTGTCATGAAGCACACAACATCAGCTACGGCCTATTCTAGCCAAAAAGACAAGGGGGTGGGGCAAAGAGGCACCACCGGGAGGAACCGAGCCGCCCAGGAGGGGCTCCGGGACCACTGGCCCGGCCTTTCTTACAAGCCACCGCTTGTTAAAAGCACTGCTCAGTTAAAAGAAATGCCAAGAATAAAATGAGCAGATGCAACGCATCATCCTATATGAGCTCTGGACAATCAGACAAGCCAATGGATCACTGCGAATACGGTTTGGATGTAACAAGAGGAAAAAAAAAACTTGAAATGGGACAACAAAGATCAGTGACTGAAAATGTTTTCAAAAAAAGGCACAAAAAAGGCTCTGCAAGGACGGGCACTAGGCTGTTGGCCATGGCCATGGTGGGGGGGCTGCTTTTTATGTATAGTTTCTAATTTTCTACAATGCACATGTACTGCTTCTATAAAAAATTTTAAAATGCACATGTAGGGAAGCGGGTGTGGCTCAATGGATGGAGCTCCCGTTTACCATATGGGAGGCCCCGGGTTCGCTTCCCGGGGCCTCCTTGTGAGGGCAGGCCGGCCCGCGCGGCGCGGTGGGCTGATGCAGCAAGACCTCACAGCAGGAAGCGGGTGTGGCTCAATCGATAGAGTCCCCGTTTACCATGCGAGGGAGGCCCCGGGTTCGCTTCCCGGGGCCTCCTTGTGAGAGCAGGCTGGCCCGCGCAGCGCAGTGGGCTGATGCAGCAGGACCTCACAGCAAGGGGGAGATAAGCAGACACGGAAGAAACGCACAGCAAATGGACACAGTAAAGCGCGGGCAGCAAGGGGGGGATAACTAAAAAAATCTTTAAAACAAAAAAAAAATGCACATGTAGCAGTTTGATATTGTTTATGAATTCCAAAAACAGATATTGGATTATGTTTGTAACCTGGTCTGTCTGAGGTTTCACTTTTACTTGATTAAATTATGATTAGAGCTTTGATTTGGGCCACGTCAGTAGGGCGTTGAGTCCCCGCCCCTTGGTGGATGGGGACTCACAGAAAAAACGACTTGGCGAAGGACAGAGCTGGGGGTTTTGGTTGCTGGAGCCTGGGAAGGACTGACACAGGGGAGCAGAGAGAAGGCTCCATTAAACGTGGCAGAGGCCCCGGGAAGAGAGACAAGCCATTCGCCTGACAGTCTACAGTTGGCCTTGTGGAGAAAGCAGAGCAGCTGAGCCCGGAGAAGAACAAGCCCCAGGAGTGAGGAGCCCAGGAAGCTGAACCCTGGCAGACATCGGCAGGCATCTTGCTCCAACACATGGCGAGGGACTTTGGTGAGGGAAGTAACTTAGGCTTTACGGCCTGGTAACTGTAAGCTTCTACCCCAAATAAATACCCTTTATAAAAGCCAACTGATTTCTGGTATTTTGCATCAGCACCCTTTTAGCTGACTAATGCAGCACACAAACCAAGAAGAAAATCAAGAGGTAAGACTGCACAGCACATGATGGCTAGTATTAGCCTCTCAGCCCTTTGAGTAAACCTTACAATCGCATGTCAACACATGCCAAGTAGGAACAGGCTAAACACAAACCAGACCTGAAACGGCTTCTCTCTTGCTCTCCAATTATGGACTCCAGCTCCCCAAGGCTGTGTGAGACCTTCTCACGTTCTGACATCACCTGCTTCCCATCCGAGCAAGTCCATAGCTGGCTGAGTGTGAAAAACGAGCCCCGAGAGCCCCACCAGTCAGTGCAGGAGCCGAGACTTGAACCTGAGTTATCTGATCCCTAAGCCCCTCTTGTAAAGCTAACCCATTCTCTTGCCTTTAAAACAAATATTGGAATTATATCCAATTTTATCATCATTAGCACAATGAATATAATCTTTTATCTTTTACGTTACTGCCTTCAGGTCATAATGAGCAGATCAAAGGATGTGATATTTTTATGACTCTTAAATATATTGTCAGATTACTCTTCAAAAAGACGGGCAAAAAATCTTCCTAGGATGTAGAAAATTCCATAAAGGCTCATTATAAATTTCTACAGAAACCTCACACCATATACAAAAACCAACTCAAAATGGATCATAAACCAAAGCATAAAAGCAAAACTATAAAACTTCTAGGAAAAAAGCAGGCAAATCTTCATGACCTTGGAGTAAAGTTAGAGCATAAAAAACTGGATTTCATCAAAATAAAAAACTTCGGCTCTTCAAAACACATCATTAAAAAAAGTAAAGGAAAAAATAAATAAAAAGCCAGCCAAACGCTTGGAAAAAAGGTTTGCAAACATACCATCTGACCTAGGACATGTATCCAGAATATGTAAAGAACAAAATTAACACGTGAGGTAAGTATCTCTATAACATAAACAATCAAATAAAAATATGGGCAAAAGGTCTAAACGTCACAAAAGACACAAAAACGGCCAATAAAAACCCAAAAAGATGCTCCACATCCTAAGTCATCAGGGAAATACAAAGAAAAACCACCATGGGCTCTTACCATACGCCATTACAGTACCTAAAAAAAAAAGACCAAGTGTTGGTAAGGATGTGAAAGGCTGGCGTTCGCACCCTCACTAGTGGTGAGAACGTAAAAAAAACACACGGTGGCCATTTCTCATACTGGTAAACTTGTACTTCCCATACAATCAAGAGAAATGAAAACACAGGTCCACACAGGGAGCCATGTCCACGGCTGTCCACAGCTTACTGAGCGCCGTCAAAGCCTCCCGAGGCGCAGTCGTGCCGCAGAAACATCCCAGCGAGAAGGTGCTGCTGGCTGACAGGCACAGGGCGAGTCTAAAGCCGCGGCTGCACACTGCGCAGCCCACACGGCAGGCTCTGCAGAGGGAGGCTGCAGCCAAGGTGGCAGGCAGGGCAGCAGGCAGCTTCCAGGGCTGGCGGGAACATTCTACGCCTCGACTGTGGACGTTGCTACGTGGTGCAGACGTGTAGAGACTCCTCTACCTGTGCACCTGAGAGGTGCACAATTTCACTGAGTGTAATTACACCTCAATAAAGTTGTCATAAAAATACAGGGCAGTATAAAAACAAAGAAAAACAAGCAAAATTAAAACCTTAAGAATATAGACCAAATAACTGAAATTAAAAAAAAAAACCACTAGTAATTAAAGAATTGCAAATAAAAGCAGAGATACCATTTTCTTCTATCGATTTGACAAATATGAAAAAAACTGGGTTCTTTAATAAGAATAACTCACAGCACAGGAAAATGCTCGTCAAACAGTATGTGAAACAGGCACGTTACAGAGTAAATTATTACCTATGATTCTAAACTTTGGGGGTATAGTGGTGTGACTAAAGTCTTTATTCTTTCCTGCATTTTCCAAATTCTCTAACAAACATGTTTTTCCTTTCTCTGGTTATAAACTGGGTACAACAAAACAACTGGGCACCAGCCAGGAGGCTCTCCAATGTGGTGGCACTTGCTACAGGCGAGTGGGCCCACGGGCAGCGGGCAGGGCCTCTGGCCGGCGGGTGGGCCCGGCAAGCAGGATGCTGTGTGCTGGGACCGACAGGGACATTTCCCAGAAACATGCCAATGTACGCCTCCACCCCTACTTAGAGCCCAGTTCCCCCAAGGGCACTCTGCCCACGGCTACTGCACTCGTGGCTCTCTTTCCCTGGCCCCTTCACCTACAGAAATCCAACCTGAGCTTCAAGTCCATCTCCTCCACAGCCTCCACACCTCCAGGTGCACAGGCCGTGACAACCTGAATCTCACAGTTCAGTTCCTGTTTTTATATAACACACTATTTCTCCTCCATTTGTTTTCCTGCAGGCCAGACAGCTTTCCTGAAGGCCCAGGTAAAAAAACACATTAACAGGCAGAACCTCAGAACTAGAAGGCAGCCCAAGTGGTCCACTCCCAGAGCCTTCCCTCTGCCACGTTGATGGCATCTAGACTCATCACACATCGCCACGCCTGGTCTCCCCTTACACCACTCCCGAACGTGCTCCCATCTTCTCACCATCCCCCAAGGCTGGATCACATTGGTCTCTCCCCTCTGACGGCCTCTGAGTGACCACTGCCCTCGTCCATGACAAGCCAGCCAGGGCGGTCCCTTCCTCTGGACACCCTACCCCACAAGCTCAATCTTAGCAGCAGCCTCATCACACACTGACGCCTACCGCAACTCCAATTTTCTAAGCCCTCTCTTCTCCCAGCAAGGGCAGTTTTTCAGTTATTAGGTTGGTGCAAAAGTAATTGTGGTTTTGCATTGCTGAAATTTGCCGTTTGATATTGGAATACATTCTTAAATAAATGTGGTTATGTTACACATCATTTTAAAGTGCATTTCTCGCTTTATGTTTTTTTGTTAATGACTTATTACTTGCTGTTTATTTTATATTTATTTTGGACTATGGAAATGATATTAAACAAAAAGCAAATTCGAGCAATTTTCTTATTTGAGTTCAAAACGGGTCGTAAAGCAGCGGAGACAACTCTCAACATCACCAACACAGTGGCCCAGGAACTGCTGACGAACGTACAGAGCAGTGGTGGCTCAAGAAGTTTTGCAAAAGGAGACGAGAGCCTTGAAGACGAGGAGCGCAGTGGCCGGCCATCAGAAGATGACAACGACCAATTGAGAGCATCATCGAAGCTGATCCTCTTACAGCTACACGAGAAGTTGCTGAAGACCTCAGTGTCGACCATTCTACGGTCGTTCGGCATTTGAAGCAAATTGTAAAGGTGAAAAAGCTTGATAAATGGGTGCCGAACACAAAAAAATTGTCGTTTTGAAGTGTTGTCTTCTCTTATTCTACACAACAACAACGAACCATTTCTCAATCGGTTTGTGATGTGCGATGAAAACCGGATTTTATACGAGAACCAGTGACGACAAGCTCAGTGGTTGGACCAAGCAGCAGCTCCAAAGCACTTCCCAAAGGTTGCTGGTCTGATCCACTACAGCTTTCTGAATCCTGGCAAAACCATCACGTCTGAGAAGTCTGCTCAGCAAATCGATGAGATGCACCAAAAACTTCAACGCCCGCAGCCAGCACTGGTTAACAGAAAGGGCCCGATTCTTCTCCACAACAACGCCTGATGGGACGTCGCACAACCAACGCTTCAAAAGTTGACCGAATTGGGCTACGAAGTTTTGCTTCATCCACCATATTCACCTGACCTCTCGCCAACCGACTACCACTTCTTCAAGCATCTTGACAACTTTTTGCAGGGAAAACGCTTCCACAACCGGCAGGATGCAGAAAATGCTTTCCAAGAGTTTGTCGAATCCCGAAGCTTGGATTTTTACACTACAGGAATAAACAAGTTTATTTCTCATTGGCAAAAATGTGTTGATTGTAATTAATCCTATTTTGATTAATAAAGATGTGTTTGAGCCTAGTTATAACGACTTAAAATTCACGGTCCGAAGCTGCAATTACTTTTCCACCAACCTAATAAATCGCCTTCATCCTATATTTAGATGCAGCCGACAAGAGCCATCACCCCACTTAAATTTCATCTTGCTAGATTTGGTCCAAGAAGGTAACTTGGTTGATAAACTCAACATCCAGAATTACCTGTTGCACTCCTAACTTGGTATCATCCACAAATTTAATAAACAGTTCTTCACCCAAACTCTCGACACCAACTGGACAAGGCTAAGAAGAGATCTGTAGGGTGCCTTGAAGCCCAGGCCCACCTCCCAGGCTCGTGAGGCACCCAGAAACCCCACCTGGTGAACCAGCTCAGAGCCAAGCCTGAGCGTCTACTCTCAGCTGTCTACTGCTCTCCATGGGAGCCAACAGCCCTCTCACGCAGCTGGTGTCACAGCAAAGACGAAGTGGCCTGCCTAACGCCTAACCCACTCCATGCCAGGTGCTAAGGGGACAGACACGTGCGCTGTACACGTCGCACAGCACAGAAATCACAGGCAAGAAGCAAACCCCCCATTTGAGAAAATTTCTGACATAATCCTACATAAGAACAATCATGGGAACACATTTCCATGCAACAACTAAACAAGTGTGTTTGCCTCAAAAAAGGAGAGCCCACCAAATGCTACTGATGTCAGTCTGCCCGAGTGACCGTGAGGACAGAGCCAGCGAGTCCACCATGCTTGCTGCCCCACCAAGGCCCACTCCCTGCTCCTGGAAGGGCCCTGCCAGCCTCTGGGCAGGAATCCGACCTGGCTCCGTTCGGTCCTCCCGGCCGAGTCGGGCACGGGGCTCTCAATTTGCTTTCCGTGGCAGCAGCCAAGGACCACTGTGTTTTGTAACTGAAAAGAGAAACGCCTCTATACAAAGGTTCTATATACCCCTTTAGAGAAATGAAGTCACTAAAACAAAAACAAAAACAGAAACAGTTTAAATTTGAATCTCCAACCACTGTCACTCCTAAATATGGAATCTTAAAAAATTAACCTGTCCTCTGCAACCAGAAGTCTTTACACAGCACAAAAATGTGTGCAGTGCTGTGGGAGACGGAGCTTCTCAGCGCATTCGAGTTGTGTGCAGAGCGGCATCTCCCCAGGGTGGGTCACCACCCCAAGACCGCCCCCCGGGGCGACTCAGCCTCCCCCGACGGGCTCTGCAGCAACATCTGGGGGACACGTGTGTGCATCAAGCAACTCTGCAGCTTGGGGTGCAAAGAGAGCGTTACTGCTAACCGGGTGCCGCACACACTTCCCCGAGTGACTTTAAACTTTACACCGTACAGAATCACACGTTGGAGATCGACTGCCTCTCCAGGAGGCTAGGAGACAGTCACTTGCAAGGAAGGACTTCGACCTTAATCACTGAGATTCAAACGACTCGGAGCGGCTCCTCTTCGGAAGAGGAAAGCTCTCAGCCAAGGCCGGTTCCAGCAGGCCCCGAGGGAGCCATGGGGAAGGAGAACCTTCCCTCTCAAGCAGCAGCCTGGTTCCAGGCAGCAGACCAACCAAGAGGCCGGCCTCGGTGGACAGGGCACTCCGTCCTCGTATGCACAGATCAGCAGCCGTCTCCAGAATCCAGGCACCTTCCACACAGAGGAGCGTGTGGTCTACTCTCATTTTAACTCTATTAAACAAAACCACCATCCATGGAGTCCCTGGGCTGAGCCAGGCGCTGTCCGTGGGGCACAGTCACTCCTCACCACAGCCTCGAGGTCCAGGGACACCTTTACTTCCACCTGTAGGACACCGGCACTCCTGGGTCAGTCACACGCAGTCCGTGGGGCAGGCTGTGCGCAGCCCCCGCCGTCACCACCAGGTAACTGAGCCGAAATGTGCCGGAGGCCTCAGCACTCCCGAGCCCGGCCACCCCCCTGACCGCTCTCCCACTCCCATGCGTCCTTTGTCCAAGTCGCTGTTCTGCCCCTCCTCCCTCTGCGCAGGCAAATCCGAAGTCTGCGGCCAGCACACTGACCCACAGGGACCCGCACATGCCGCCTCGCCCAGGGACGTGTGGGCATTTTCCCTTCACTGGTGGTTACGGCTGTCCTGCTAATGAAACGCATCAATGTGCAGTCGAGGGATCTTCCCGTCATTTGGTCCAAGCAGCTCATTTTAGAAATGAGGACACTGAAGCTGGCAGAGCAGAGCTGGTAAAAACAGCTCGACGTCCACACACATCCAACGTACACTCCAAAGCTCAGTGTTCTCATAGCTTCCAATGACGAGGCATCATCTTATTCAGCTGTCTCACTGCTGCCCTTCAGCGCTGAATCATTTTGCTAATGGTTCTTTAAGATATGAACTTCTGCTTAGACTCGGCTTTAAGATACATATACCAAGTAACTGGGCTTAGCCAAACACCAAATGTTGGCCCCTTTCTCAAATCAGGAGAAAACAGTTCAAACACAATAGACACACACAAATACATATTTTTTCTTTCAGACTTTTTATCAATAGTTAACTAAGTGCTTCTATGCATACAAAAATCTACTTGTGATGCACAAATGTTCACAGCAGCATTATCATATTAGCAAGAAAGTGGAAGCAATGAAGCGCCCACCTACTCAGAGCAGATGACTGAAATGTAATGTGTCCACTGAACTGAACGGTATTTGTCCATGACAAAGGAACAAAGTGCTGATACTTGTTAGACATGGATGAGCCTGGAAACAGGATGCTGAGTGAAAGAGGCCAAAACAGTCATATGAACATAGAATTCCACTCATATGAAATACCTAGTAAAGGGAAATCCACAGACACAGAAGGCAGATTCGTGGCTGCAGGGGATGGGAAAGGAGGGAACGGGGAGTGGCGCTAACTGGGACAGGATTTCTTTTGGGGTGTTGAAAAGTTCTAAAACTACGTAACACGGACAGCTGCACCCTCCTGTGAATATGCCAGCAGTCAACGAACTGGACATTTAAAAGGATGATGCTCCACTGTGTGAACTACATCCCAATAAGCTATTACAAAAACCCTCCCAGGCACGGTCCTGAAGCAGCCTGGCCTCCGCTTGCGGGGTGTGAGCCACAAAGGCTATCTAGGACGGCACCAGCTTCAGAAACACGTGGAGAAAGGCTGCCCAAAGCCTCTCACTTCCCCAACTGCGGCTCCCAGGAGTCAACGGAAGGAGAGGGGGTCGGTTTTTGACATGCTGGTGTTGAAGTATGGCAGGTTGACCCCCCAAACTCACTCCCCAGGTGGCCTTCAGAGGTGAGGCAGTCCCGTGGGAGGGAAGGACAGTGGGGCAGGGAGACGGCTCAGCTCCCCACGTGGCACACAGGCAATGCCTGCCCCTCGTTCGCCCAGCTGTTCTGCATCACAGAGATCCTCCACTGGGAGATGGGGGTTGTCAGGGCTACCCCCTCCCCCGGCCTCGGGGGGCTTCTCAGGTGTCTCAGCATCTCCTCCAGCCAGGAACCTGCAGCCCCCATCTCTCCAGCAAGGAGTGGGGGTGGTTCAGGGGGCCTTAACCTCTGGGTTCCTCCTGTGCCTTCTCCCTTCCAGGTGAAATCAGCCTCCTTTGCGTTTTCCTGACTCAACCCTCGCTGCGGCCCCCCTTGCCTAGCCCCTCCCTCGCTGCGGCCCCCCTTGCCTAGCCCCTCCCCCGCTGCGGTCCTGCCTTCATCAGAGGAAAGACGTTTGCAAAAGCCAGCTGCTACCCTTCCTAGCGCTTCACGGCGCTTGCGCGTCCCTGGTTCCGGCCTGCACCAGCTGCTGTCAGCCGCTCATCTGAACACAGAGGGAAGTGATGATTCTTCCTATCCCATTTCTATCCCCAGCCCCCACAAAGCTGAGTGGGCGGAGCAGAAGGTCAAGTGCTGACCCTGCCTTCATTTAACTTCCTTCAAACTTACACAAGTTTGTTTGTCACACACTGAAAACAAACAAAAAAGCAAAATAAACACTGTTTGTATATAGAATCTATGTTTGCAAATAAGGGCAGTTTTGCAGGCCCCTCCCACTCAAGACAAAGACTGAAGCAAATCTCAAAGGCGCTGCAACCTGGTCACAGGCGGGGCTGTAAAAGGCCGCAGGCAGCACCGGCCTTCCCTCGGCCCTCTGTCGGCTTGATGTCAGCAAAGCTACGCCTTTCCTGCTCACCTTCAAGCCGCGAGGATGTCAAGTAAACGCCTCCACTGCTAGAACCGATGAGCCGAAAGGAGAGGACGTCGCCAGGGGACTAGAGGTAGACACACGGACTGGGGCAGCCCCAGGACTGCCAGCAGCCAGCATGAGCTGGCTACAGACTCCAGGAGAAAGCGAGCCTTGCCGAGGTCTTGATTTTGGACTTCTAGCCTCATACATAAGGTGTACACATACATGTATAACAACGTAAGTATTAGGAAATTTATTGTAGGAATTGGCTCAAATGACTGGTGGGATTGGCAAATTCGAATTCCATAAGGCAGACTGCAAGTTGGGAACTCTGATGAAGGTTTTGAGGAATTCCCCAGGAGAAGCTGCTGGCTGAAGGAGATGGGAATTCTCTCTCCAGGGAGATCAGGACGGCCGTGCGCCTGCTGCTGCCCGGGGAGCTGGCCAAGCAAGCCGTGTCTGGGGGCACAAGGCCGTCACCAAGTACACCAGCGCCACGTGAGGCCACTCGCCACGGCTTGATTGTTTTGATTCAGCCGACACACCAACAGCTCTTTTCAGAGCCACTCGCTCTTCCAAGGAGAACTGGCACACTTTTCTTACCCACTGTGGGTAAGTGCTACTTTTATGCTCCAGTGAAATAACTGACTTTTCTGCATTTCCTTATTTTGGTCTTGTTAGAAATGGCGTCGCACTGCAGTACTTGTGCGTGCTGCAGCCACTTTGGAGACAATTTGAAGTAGGCTCATAAATGGGAAATTTCAAAACCCTTTATTCCCCCAGTAAAACCCACTCATCTTTAAACTTTTTGAAATGTTTTGGTGACAATCCTTGGGCCCTCTACCAGTCCTTGTCATTGGTACCCTAGTAATTAGGTATTTGACGTACTAATAAAATAGTAAGGAAACAAAGATCGGTTTTGCTTACACTTTCTCAGGCCAGTATCGGCTCTTTCCCGCTGCCTGAGCCTGGATTTGCAAAATTTTGTAGAAAAGGAGAAGAAAAGGAAAGGAAGGCAACACCAAATTCAAATCATCTCACTTCCTCAATCAACTGACGATTCGGCATCAACAGCCAATCCAATCGTTGGGTGTTCAATTTAAATTTGGCCTTTGGTTTCCAATCTGTCCTGACTGTGGATTCGCACTTGAGGGCTCCGGGTACTACTCTGTGGTCAAAGGAAACCTGCCCAATGGAAATTAGAAAGCTGAGCAGGGGAAGGGCCACTCCCTGCCACGGCCACCCCCCCCCCCCTCAAGGAAAGCAGACTCTGCCTCCCAATTTATTACATATGCAATATTAGCCATATTTATGTTTCACATGGGGCTTCCCTATGCTTTTTGGAGTAATGAAATTGTTCTATTATCTTTTGTGGTGATTAACACACAACATTGTGATTATACTAAAAGCCAATTGTACACTTTGGATGGATTGTATGGTATGTGAATATAGCTCAATAAAACTGCTTTAAAAAAATACTGTGACAAAACCTACACAGGCACGTATCCCTGGGCTTGTCAGCACATGTGAAGAAACTGTCCACGAACAGAGAGCGCCACAGAGGCCTCCAGCCTGCCGGACCCCCACGCCAGCGCTGTGTGCGCCCTGTCGGGACCCGCCTCCGCGGCCACCCTCAGGCTCTGTGGCGCCCCTCGAGGCGGGGATCTGACCCAGCCTGGCTCGTTCCCGCCAGGCCGCTGTCTCCAGGCGAGGCGCCAGCAAGCATCCAGGGCACGGCACACCAGGCTCCCCGTCAGCGAGCGCCGAGGCGCCAGCACACCCCAGCCTCAGGCCTCAGGACAGCTCCCACCTCGACCACACAGCCGACCAGGCGCTTACTGCTGTCGGGGTAGAACCGCTGCACAAAGAGGTAGCCTCTCCTTGTGTATTCAAGAATTGGGTGGTTGTACTTGTTACACATTTCAAAACGTAGCTCAAATTGAACATCAACAAAGAAAAATCATATATATTATAAAATCACCAGATAAAGAGAAAGAATCCATCTCACCCTCCCAGAAGAATAACCTTTAAAAGCCAAGAAAGGCACTAAATACTAAGAGGTGTCTGTCTGACACCATCTCCACTGGCCTATGCCAATGTGGAACCTTTCTCAAGCTCAGTCTCAACTATAAAACCAATTATCCTCATGAGAATGGAAAATATTTGCTGAATCCTTTTTTGATAAAAACACTTTAAAAGATAGGAATAGAAGGGAAATTTCTCAATATGATAAAAGGCATATATGAAAAACCCACAGCCAACATCATACTCAATGGGGAAAGGTTGAAAGCTTTCCCTCTAAGATTGGGAACAAGACAAGGATGCCCACTGTCACCATTGTTATTCAACACTGTACCAGAAATTCTAGCTAGGGCAATTGGACAAGAAAAAAAATTAAAGGCGTCCAAATAGGAAAAGAGGAAGTAAAACTCTCACTGTTTGCAGATGACATGATCCTGTACTTAGAAAATCCTGAAGCATCCATGACAAAGCTACTTGAGCTAATAAATGAGTTTAGCAAAGTGGCAGGATATAAGATCAACATGCAAAAATGGGTGATGTTTTTGTACACTAGTACTGAACAACCTGAGAAGGAAATCAGGAGGAAAATTCCACTTTCAATAGCAACAAAAAGATTCAAATACCTAGGAGTTAATTTAACCAAAGAAGTACAGGACCTATATGCAGAAAACTACAAAACAATGCTAAAAGAAATTTAAAAAGACCTAAACAAATGGAAAAACATTCCATGTTCATGGATTCGAAGAATAAATATTTGTGAAGATTTCAGTCTTACCCAAACTGATTTATAGATTCAGTGCAATACCAATCAAAATCCCAACAGCTTACTTTACAGAATTAGAGAAGGCAATTACCAAATTCATCTGGAAGGGGTAAGTGTACCCAAATAGCCAAAAGCATTATAAAAAAGAAGAGCGACGTGGGAGGAATTTCACTGCCTGACCTTGAAACATATTACGAAGCTACAGTGGTCAAAACAGCATGGTACTGGCATAAAG
>JAQZBX010072809.1:0-15014 GCA_029593785.1 Cabassous unicinctus | reverse complement strand
CCGCGCCCGCCTCTGCCGACCCTCTCGGCGGACCCGGCCCGCAAACAGCCCAGGCCCCTCTGCCTGCCCCTGGCCAGGGTGAAGGGGCTCGGATCACGGTGGGTTTTTTGTGAAATCCAGGGACTCTCTGCCTAGCCCTAAGTCCCAGACCTGCCTCTTGCTTTTGTTCTTTCCTGAGGGTTTGTGGCTTCACGTTCCCGCCCGTGCCCGTCTGGAAGGAGGCTCTGTGCGCTCCCCGCCCTCGAGGCCGCCTTCCTCCCTCAGCGGCGCGGGCAGCCCCGCACAGCCCAGGGCAGCGGGTTTCTGCGGCTCGGCGCGCGGCGCCGGGTCGGCTGATCCCCGGCCTGTCGGTGCCGCTAGACCTGCTCGTTGCAGCTGCGCAGGGTTCATGTCAGGGACCGGCGCCTCCTCCCCGTTCCTCTTCTGCAGCGCTGTTTCAGCTAGGCTGGTTCACTTGCCTTTCCATGCAGGTTTTGAAAGAATGGTGTCTACAGCTATAAGAAAATCCCACTGGGATTTGGACAGGAATTATGCCAAACCTGTATATCAGTTTGGGGAGAACTGACATCTACACTATGTTGTTTTCCAACCCATCAACAAGATACAGTTCTTTTATTGAGATCTTCTTTATTTCATCAATATTACGTAATATTCACAAGCGAGTCCTCTGCATGTGTCTTTAGATTTACATCTATTTCATTTTTCTGAGTGATTGTAAATGGTATTGTACTTCTAGCATTTGCGTTTCACGTAGTCATGCTGGTATATAGAAATACAGTTGACTTTTGTTTATCTGGTATCCTGCAAGTTTGTTGAACTCACTCATTAGTTCCTAGAGTTTTTAAAAAGTGGAGTCTTAGGGATTCTCTATGTAGACACTTGTAATTTGCAGGTAGTGACAATTGTATTTCTTCCTTCCCATGCTGTATGACTTTTATTTCCTTTTCATGCTTAACTGCACTGACGAGAGCTTCCGGCACTGTGTTGAGCAAAAGGTAAGAGTGGAAACCCTTGCCTTGGTCCTGATTTGAGGGGGACACAGTCAGTCTTTCACCATTAAGTATAATGTTAGCAGTCGGGTCTGTAGATGTTCTTTACCAAGTTAAGGATGTTCCCATTTATTCCTGTTTTTCTGAGAATTTCAATCATGAATGGCTACTGAATTTTGTAAAATGATTTTTTTGCATCAATGGATGTGGTCCTATGGCTTTTCTTCTTTAGTCTTAAATGGTGGATTAAGTGGATGGCATATCGAACCAGGCTGCGCCCCTGGAGTAGACGCTGATAGGTCATCGTGGAATTACTACATATTGCTGAATTCTAGTTGCTGATATTTTGTTGAGGATTTTTGCCTTTATATCCATGAGGTACATTGGTCTGTACTTTCCTATCTTTTCTTGTACCAGTGTTATTTGATTTGGTGTCAGGGTAAAACTAGCTTCATAAATGATTTTTGAGGCGTTCCCATCTCTTCTATTTTCTGGAAGAGATTGTATAAAACTTGTGTTGATTCTTTAACTGTCTGGTAGAATTCGCTAGTGAAACCACTTGAACCTGGAGATTTCTTTTTTGGTAGATTTTACATTACAAATGCAGTTTCCGTGATAAGCACAGGTGTCTGTTAGGTTTGCTTTCACTGTTTGTCTGTACGTTGAACCCATGCACACTAATCAACTCTGTTCTAGGCATGACATTTTCTGGACGTTTTATGTATTAGGTTATGGCATGTGGGTCGTTTAGATTTTTCTGTTCTAACAAGTCTCAAACTGGGGAAGGGAAAAGGGGCACCAGCTCTTAACACTGGGTGAGGGTCCCACTCAGGTCTCTGCTGACCCCAAGGGGAGGGCTAGGCAGGCCTTGCTGGAACCGGGCCGGGGAGGGAGCTCGGGCTCCTCGGGGGGCTGGGGGCGGGGATGGCTTACTAGGACTGCGACTGCGTGGTGGTGAGGGTCCTGGCTTTGCACCTGGCCTCCTCCGGCCCCACCCAGGCAGGTAGAGGGACGGGCATCTCGTTACCTCTGGGTGAAGGTGGAGTCTTAGCTCTCCACTTGGCCTTTGCTGATGGTGGAAAGGGGGCTGTGATTTTTTCCTGACATTGTTCTGGAATAGAATGTTTATTGTAAAGCAAACAAACAAGCAAAAAACTTTCCTTTTTTGCTAAGCTGTCCCTTCTTGATCCTTTAGTAAGAGAGCGCAGACTTGGCTTTTTGCTTTTGTCAGTGCCCTTTGGGTTTGGGCTTCTCCAGCATTGTCCAGGATATATAAGGCAGACAAAACCCAAGAAACTCAACACTTCAGTTCCCCGAGTCCCAGAGTCTCCAGCCAGTCCACCTTCTGTCCACTTTTCAAAGTCTCTTTATGTTTGTTTTATGCATAACGCCCAGGGTTTTTAGCTGTACTTAGCAGGACAGATGGGGTGCAGTGCACGTACTCTATCTTGTCTAGAGCCAGAAGCCTAACACTGACTTTTTTTTTTAGGAATTTTTTTTTTTAGGTACCGGGGGCTGGGGATTGAACCCAGGATCTCATATGTGGGAAGCCGGCGCTCAACCACTTGAGCCACATTGGCTCCCCTGAGTTGTTTTTTTACCATTTGTTTGTTGTTTTTTTTTTAGGAGGCATCAGGAACCAAACCCGGGACCTCCCATGTGAGAATCAGGCACTCAACCATTTGAGCCACATCCGCTCCCCACTCTGATTTTTTTAAACATTTTGAAATATCCGGAATGTGAAGAAAACGTTAGGTTCATGTGATACTGATTCTGTGTCTCCTTTTGTCCCCCACATTACTTGCCCTGCAGGGGACTCTTCCTGGCCTGTTGCCGGGGCCGCCTCCTTCCCTCAGGTCCCCTTCTCCACTCTCCCCTCCCTTGCCGCCCTCACCCCTGTCCCAGCGCCCTTCTTCCCAAGGCCCGCTCTCCCAGTCCACCAGGGATAACCACCAATCTCCTCACATTCAACTATAATAGAGATTTTTTTTGTGTGGATAAATACCCTCTACTTCCATGTGGCAACCTTTTACATCACTCCACAGAATATTTAACATCTCAGTGAAGCATTTGCATTTGTAATTTTCAGCCAATGACCAGCTCAACTGCCTGGACGGTGAGTAGGTACCTAACTTTAGCTGGGCTGAGTGGACTCATCGGGTGGCCCCTCCCAGGACAGAAGGAGCACCTTTCAGCCTTAAAGACAGATCCCATCCTTTAGCCTTAGAGCCAGAGGAAGGCAGTTTCTGAGATGTCCATTTCATTAAACAGAAGCTAAAATACCAGACTGTTTGTTCAAAGAAACGCACATGCATCATCTTGCTGTTTTTTCACCCAGCTGCCTGCACTTTGGGATCCCTTAGGAGAGAAGCCACGTCTCGTTCATGGCTGGATCCCCAGGGTTTACTGTGCAGATGTTCAAGAAAGCTTGCTGAATGAGTGAATTAAAATGGCCCCCTTTGTAGATCTCAAACCCTCCTTGCATTTTTGTATTTTAAAAACTCCTGGAAGTGGGAAAAGCCTTGGAGCTCTATTTACCTGGTATTCCGGGAGAATACCAGAAACAACTCTGCAGGATTGTTGCATGTTGACTCCCGGCTCCACGAGCTGCTCACATAATGGCTATCCAGAGGCTCTGTAATCTGTGTCCACATTCCCATGGCCCAAGGCTCTGACTCTCGCCTATTTGAGGCTCTTACTTATCTCTTCCCGGCAGAGACAGGACACCCTTGCATTTGGTGGCCCTCAGCAGGAGAGGCTCTAAGGTGAGGGCTGGAAACATGCTAGTTACCTGGCAGGCATCGTAGTTCTCATCCTTGTAGCCAGCACACAGCATATTTTTGGTAAGTTTTGGAAACAACTTTAAGCATTCTTCCCAATCCATGATGGTCATTGGCACTTTCATCAAGTCAGTGTTCCCAGAGTTTTTGTCACCTGGTCCAGAGAAAGCACATTAGAAAAGCCACATGCAGAGGCTCCAGGTGCTGCTAACGCACCTGGCCGTGCCCTAGGCCACCCGCGGGTCCTGCCGTCCCACCGGCCTCCCCGTCCGTCATCCAGGCCCCCGCACTCCTCACAGCCCCTTGCTCTCCACTTCCTTCTGGTAACCTCTTGCCCATTTTACCCTTTTCTCAGGATTTTCCAACAACTCCCCACCTACTTGAATTATTCCTCTCATTCAAAACCTTGTTTCTATTTCCATGTCCACTTCCAGATTCATCTAACCAGCCACGCTGACTTGACTTCTTCTTAGAACTGGCTGTTGACCATCTCTCAGCGTTCCCTGCTTTTCATTTGTATTTGCCTGTTGCTATTTTTATTATGTGCTATGGCATTTCCCTCACACAGGGACACTGAAAATGGGTTTGCACCACCTCAGAGAAAAAAAACATTCAGGTGCTCCAGCAAGGGTGCATTGGCCAAAAGCCTTCAGAGGGAATTTCCCCAGGTCCTTTCTGGACTGCCCAACTCTGGTCACTTATATGGGCTTCTCTTCATCCCAGTAACTCTGACCACAGAGCGACTTCACAATTCTCCTCGTTGAGTGTTTTTACTCTTATGAGCACCTCACCTGTCTACGCCTCACTTCTAACTTTTCAGTAGTGCCGGAATCGTGTTCTCCCAGTTGCCTTCTGCTTGCTAAGCTCCTGCACTGTCTACCATCTTGGAGGCCAGCTTCTTGAGTGGCATCCCTGTCAAGATGGATCCAGACTCTGGCTCCATCCCCTCCCCTACTTATTGGATCTTTTGTCAGGTTTTCTTGGGGGACAGTCCAGCTGGGGCTTCACCATACTTTCTGGTAATAACAAATAGCAAGTAACAGAAGATTCATTTCTGAGAATTTCTGGGCAATACTCCAAGACAGTCTAAAGTCTGGGTCGGGCTAGCAAGTCAAATACCTGTAGGAGCCAGGTAGGAGACTCCAATGTGTGACTCGAAAGGGATGTGATGGAACTGGAGAGTAGGCCCATTGCCAAAAGGTATTTAAATTCAATTAAACAAACACAGCTGCTCTGCACTTGCTGAAGAAACCACACCTGGGAAATGTATCAAAGCTGGCACTTCAGTTTGCAACCTCTGGGAGATGCTTCCTTGGCACTTGGAAGAGGCTAAGATTAGGCATCTAGAAGCCTCTGCCCTGCAGGGACTTCCTCCAATGAGGAATCCTTTTCCTCCCTCCTTCCTTTTGACCCGCCTGCCCTCCTCCTTCAGAGTCAGTGGCCCATCCTAAGACACCCATGACGTGGGGCTCCCCCAGCAGCCACATTGCGCACCTGCCTTGGTCCATCCCCACCCAGCCACCCAGCATTCATGCCAGGTATTGGGACTGGATTGCTGGGGCAGGCAGATGGGTACTTTCGTGTTACTGAAGACGATGGGCGAGTTCATCAGGAGCAAGGCGATATCATTGTCCATGGTGGTTTTTATAAAATCCTTGTGGAGAATTATGTTGGTGACTCCTTTTATTTCAATGTATTGACCGTTTATGTCATTGGTCCCAAGCACAACATTCAGTTCTTTTGGACTGGTGGCATAGAAGCAGAGAGGGAGAAGTGGCAGGGAGTGGAAGTCACAAAGTGGACAGAATTTGCAATACCAGAAAAGACTAAATCTCAGATAGTTCTAGGGACCTCTGGGACTGGTCCTTCTAGGGGTGCTACCCAGAAAATGTGAGAATTCGAGAGAGGTGGAGAAGGAGGACATGGTGGCCAGTGCAGCAGGTGACCGCCACACCACTGCTCATCCCAGGCCCAGAAAGAGCAACAAAGTAAGGGCAGGGCTTCGCTTTGGGCCGACAAAAGACCAATTGCCGTGGACCAAACCACCCTTCAGATAGGTGAGGTATTACTAGATCTATTTTGTGCTAATTGGTCTACCAACAATTTAGAGATCCAGGGACAGAATTTAATCTAGAACTGCCACTGGTAACCAGAAAGGATCTTCAATAAAGCAGCAATCAGTTCCACCTCCAGGCAGAATGGCCAGAAACTTTCCAGTAGGCAATCCTTAAATATCCCGTGGGAGGAGATGATACGACAATCCTTGGTTATGCCATTTTGAAACCTTCCCCCCAGTTTTTTAATTAACCCTTTATAGACAATTTTTCTGTGTATCCTCAAACTTTCTTGAGGTAGCGTAGCAGAAAGCACAAGCTCTGGAGTCGGAATTTAAATCCTGTCTCTGTCTACTAGTTGTGTACCTTGGGTGAGTCACTTAACTTTTTGGACTTCGGGTTCCTTACCTGTAAAATGAGATTTTATATTCTACCTGCCTCAGAGGCTGTTGGAAGATTAAGTGAATGGATACAGGAAAGGCTTCTTGGTCCCTGACACATGGTTAGTGGTCAGTAAATGCTGGATTGTCCAGCAGTTTCCTGGAGTACAGAGAAAACTCTAGAGTAGGGAAATAGGATTTCAGATTACCCAGGAAGCCAGACTTCCAGAATTCAGAGGAGACCTCTCTCCCAGAAGAACTTGAATGTCCTACAAGAGCCTGATGGACCAAGAGCTTTGACTCTACCATGCCACAGATTTTCCTGGAGGGAACAGCATGTAACTCGGGGAAAGTCCTCGGCTGCCCCTGAGGTTACTGGCCCAAGATGCCACTGAGGAGGGCACTGCAGAGTGTACCAGTCTCAGCCTCTCAGCCTCCACAATCAGGGCTGGAGGGGACGTGTGGGAATCACTGGGGTCTCACGTCCAACTCAGGGTTGAACAGCCCTACTGTCCCCCTCAACCATAGGCCTGGCTGCGTCTGAGAGTGACATGAGAGCGGACACTGACAGAAGTAAACAAGGGCGAGCTCTTGGGCACTTACGAGACTTTGTATAACTCAAAGCAATGAGCAGCTGTCAGAATCCACCAGTTGTTCAGGATCGCACCACCGCAGAAATGTTCATTACTTGCCTGAATGCTCACCTGCCATGGAAACTCACCTGTCTTGGCCTCCATCCCCCCTATGATTCTAGCATGCTTAGACACTCCCTCGAACATGGGTCTCTCACCACATCCTGTCAGAAAAGGAAAGAGAAAGTGTTAGTTCTGGATCCTGCCAAGGGTTGGCAGACGACTAACTGCCTCTGAACTCCCCAGGAGGACGGAATGGGAAAGATTCAACACTTAGTCAATATCTAATAAGGTGCAGGCACTATGCTAGAAAGAGGTGTGTTCTAGTTTGCAAGCCTGCCGAATGCAGGATCGGTGAAATAGATTGGCTTTTAACAATGGGAATTTATTCACTCACAAGCTTACAGTTTGGAGGCTGAGAAAAATGACCAAATCAAGGCATCATCAGGCGATGGTTTCTTCCCAAAGACTGGCTGCTGGTGGTCCTGAACTCTGTCACATGGCAAGACACATGGCGGTGCCTGGTGGTCTCTCTATTCTCCTCTAGTTTTCATAGATTTCAGCTTCTTGCTTCTGTGGCTTTCTCTCTCTGTCTGAATTTCATTCTCTTATACAGGACTCCAGTAAGAGGAGGAAGACCTGCCCTGAGTAAGGTGGGTCACATCGTAACTTAAGATCCTACTCACCAAAAGAGCCTTCTTACAATAGGTCCACACTCACAGGAACAGAGTAACATTACGAACATACTTTTCTGGGGTCTATACAGCTTTAAACCATCACACTCCACCTTCTGGACCCCCCAAAAGTCATGTTCTTTCCATATGCAAAATACTTGCATTCCATCACAATATCCCAAAAGCCTTAAACCATTTCAGTAACAATATTAAGTACAAAGTCTCTTCAAAATTGGTTATAGGTGTGGACTGTCCTGAGGCACAATTCCCATCTAGCTGTGGACCTGTGAAACCTAGAGAACAAATTATCTGTTTCCAATATACAATGGAGAGACAGTCATAAAGGTTCCTATTTCCGTAGGGAGAAATTAGAAAGGAAACAGGGGTCACGGAGCCCAATCAGTTATGAAACTCCACAGGGCATAATTGGACTTCAAGGTCTGAGTGTCATGTGTAGAACGACACCTTGTCCTCTGGGCTTGATGGAGCAGCAGCCCCACCCTTTCCAAGGCTTGCACAGTGCCGTGCTCTCTCTAAACACTGGGATGGAGGCTCCAGCATCTTCAAGCACTGGCGGCAGCAAGGCTCTCAGCTCCGTCCTCTTCACGCACCAGGGTGGCAGCTGGACTCTAAGCCCCACCCACGTCAAGCGTTGGGGTGGCGACTGGACTCCATGCTCATCAAGCATTGGGTGGCGGCCAGCGTCTCTGCCATCCCCCAGGCATCTGAGAAACCTGGGGTGGAGACACTTCCTGAACAGCGGGGCAGAAAGCCTGCCCCCTCCAAGGTCTGGGCAGACTCAGCCTTTGCACACACGTGGGTGGGCTCGCTCTCTTGGCCTGAGAAGATGTCTTCATTCCAGACCTCAGCCTCCATGCTTTTGAAGTCATTTTCCTTCAGTCCGTTCCCTTTAGTCCAGGCTGGCAGTGGCTCCATTCATGCAGATCTGGCAAAAAACTTGTCAGTTTCATATGTAGTACGCAGGGATCCAAGCCGTGAGACAACAGGACTTCCCACAGTTCCTTCTGGATAACTGCATTTCCGATCCTGACTTGCACTGAAATGGCTGACTGTTTCCAGATTCAGTTAAAGCCTCACATGGAGAACTATTCTCTGGGGACTCGCTTTCTGGAAGCTCAGAAAATCCCAAATCATCAATTTCTGGTTTCTTTGTGTCCAGGAGTTCAGTTCTCAGCTTATCCCTTTCCTCTCATAATTTATATAAGCTGTAAGGAGAAACCAAGCCATACTTTCCACATTTAGTTTGGAAATCTCATCTAAATATCCAAACGTGTGTCACTTTCATGTTCTGCCTTCCATCTGACATCAGAACTCAGTTTTGCCAAATTCTCTGCCACTTTAAAACAAGGATCCAGTTTGCAGTGACACATTCATCATTTCTGCCTAAGGCTTCATCGGAAGTAACTTCAGCGTCCACATTTCTAACCAACAGTCTCTTCAAAGCCGCCTAGGCTTATTCCATCAAGCCCCTCACAATTCCTACCCCTTACCCATTATGAGGCCATTCCCACATTTTTGGTATTTGCAGTAGCAGCACCTCACTCCACTTGTACCAAAGCCTGTTGTAGTTTGCTAGGATGCTGAGATGCAGATACCATGAAATGGGTTAGCTTTTATCAATGGAAGTTTATTCACTCACAAGCTTACAGTTCAGAGGCAGAGAACAATGTCCAAATCAAGGCATCATCAGGCGATGCTTCCTCCTGAAGACCTGCTGCTGGCGATCGTGGGCTCCTCTGTCACATGGCAAGGCACATGGCGGTGTCTGCCGGTCCCTCCCTTCTCTTCCTGGTTTTGTTGATTTCAGTTTCTTGCTTCCATGGCTTTCTCTCTCTTTGAATTTCATCCTCTTATAAAGGACTCCAGGGAGAGGGTTAAGACCCACCCTGAATGAGGAGGGTCACGTCTTATCTTATTAAGATCCTCCTCACCAAAAGGTCCTACTGACAACGGGCCCACACCACAGGACTGGATTTTTCCAGGCTCCATGCAGCTTGAAACCATCACAAGGGCGCTTAGAGTAGATCTGGTTATACTCATCCTACAGATGAGAATACTGAGGCTGCTCCAGTGAGGCATTCTAGTAGCATAAGCAAGATGACAGCTGCTTTAATCTTGTGGCATAAGGCTCAGGGCAGGGATCAGAAATGCAGGCCCTGAACCCTCCTGGCACTGGACTCTCAGGCAGCTCACTTCACAGAGCTAATTCCTGCTCTCATCCGAGAGAAACAGGAGGAAAACCCTTGTGCAAAGCCAGACCTGGTGTGGCAGGCAGAATAATGGACCCCAAAGATGTCCACACCTTAAACCGTAGAGCTCGGTATATGTTACTTTTCAAGGCAAAGGGGCTTTTCAGATGGACTGATGCCGCTAATCAGCTGACCTTAAAATGGGCAGATGACCTTGGATTTGCTGAGTAGGCCCAATGTAATTACAAGGGTCCTTACAGGTGGAAGAGGGAGACGGAAGAGTAGAGTCAGTCAGAGGAAGATGCGACTATGGAAGAAAGGCCGAGAGGAGCCCCAGCGTTGCTGGTGAAGATAGAGGAAGAGAATCCTGACCGAGGAATGTAAACGGCTTCTAGAAGCTGGAAGGGAAGTGCGCTCTTCTTAGGCCTCAGGAAGGGAATTCAGTCCAGTGAGATCCGCTTGGGACGTCAGCGTGGAACCATAAGATAATAAACTTGTGTTGTTTATATCACCGTGGTCATTTGTTACAGAAACAATAGGAAACTAGTGCATCCAGGAAACCAGAAGGTGGCACAGAAAAGCCTGAACCTACTGAAAGTTCCGAGATGGTCTAGGCTAGTCCAGGCAGAGGAGCTCGATTTACTGGGCAGTGATGACAGAAGGCTGCAGCTGCCTGTGCTGAGAGAATTCACCTTCAGGCAAAGTCCAAGTGCAGCGCATGTCCCCCAGCAAAGAGGAGACACTGCCTCAATGTGCGCTGGCTTGTCTGTGCATCCTGAGTTCTGGGAGAAGGAATAAGCTTTGCTTATTATTATTTTTTTGTAAATGGGACTTCCAGGGCCACAGCACAAGGACGTGCGACCTCAGGAGCTGAACTCCAGCTCAGCCTCGGCTCCTCAAACCATGTGCTCCGGCATTGAGTTGCCTCTGCCAGGACCAAGAGGGACCCTTTTTCTAACATGCACAAATGCACCCCAAGGGCTAGTGGTGGCTCCGCGGACCTTCTCGGAGGAGCCAAGTCCCTGGGTTTACGGGAAATCTCTGAGAAACTGATTCTGATTCTTGGGCAGATGGGAAGCAGGGCTGGCTTCATAGAGGGAGCTGGGCCTCGGCAGTGAGGCCTGTCTTATTACTGGGACACTTCGGGAGGCCAGGCCAGGGGGGCAGTCCCCTCCTGGCCCTGCCTCTCCCCGGCAACCACAGGAGGTAACTATCAGAACCCAAGACTCTGCCTGGCCTCTTTCCCAGTGCTGGCTTTCCAGCTCTCAGCTCAACAGAGCTTCTGAGGATTCTGAGGCTCCCTGGAGTGGCCCAGTGGTGGCCATTTTTGGCTTTAAAAATTCTGGAATATGAACTTAGCAATATGTATCAAGAGCCTTAAGCTGTCTGTGATACACAGAGGCTCTCGTCAAGATATTGGGCTTGTATTTTCTTTTATTTTCCAAACAGATACAGTGCTTACTGGGTGTCAGACACTGTTATAAGCCCTTTAGGAGGACGTTCACATAGTTTTCATATCAGCCCTTGCGGTCAGTGCTGTTATTAATCGTCCCCGTTTTACATTTGGAACAATCAAGGCACAGAGAAGTTAAATAATTTGCCCAAGATCACACAGGTAGTAAATGACCAAATCAAAATGTGAACCCAGGAAGTCTGGCTTCAGGGCTTGTGTTTTCAACCTCTGCCCAGCGCTGCGCTCCCCGGGACCCTCTTCTCTCAGCCGGTCGCACGACCCACCCCCTTTCGTTGTCCAGGCCTCTGCCAGGAGCTGCTCCTCGACTTGTGTCTGACACAGCCCCTCCTGCCCACGCGCTGTTTCTCTCTCTGTTAAGTCATGTGCTGTTGCACTGTCTGACGCTGACACCAGAACGTAAGCTCCACGAGCCGGGAGACGTGCCTGTCTGCTGGCACAGTGCCCGAGGGCCTGGACCCACCCTGGCTTGGAGGGCACACACAGCAAGGAGGAGCCGGCCTCTAATCCAGTAATTCCACTTGTGGAAGCCTAGCCTCAGGGAAAATCGCAAATATTTATGTTGACAGATGTTCACTGCGGTGATATTTATAATGGGAACAAATTGAAAACGACATAAATGTGGTGATTAACTAAGGTAGGTCCCTGTCATGGAGCTTTCAGCCATGAAAATCACGCTTACGGAGAATTTTTAGTGATGTGGGAAAGTGCTGATATGATGTTGAGTGAAGAGTCAGGATAAAAATGATAAATTTGTGATTTCAGTCATGGTAAAATTTTGGACTTACGGGTGTGGGAGGAGATATGTCAAAATGCCACGAGTG
This sequence comes from Cabassous unicinctus, assembly GCA_029593785.1. Taxonomy (NCBI): domain Eukaryota; kingdom Metazoa; phylum Chordata; class Mammalia; order Cingulata; family Chlamyphoridae; genus Cabassous; species Cabassous unicinctus. Next base: position 3,000 of record JAQZBX010072809.1, on the reverse strand, counting down.
ATTAGGAGCTTGTCGCGCCCTAAATGATTCAATGTGGCACAGAAGTGACCAGTACGGGTGCTTGCTCGCTCGCTCTCTGAGAGGCAGAATACGGAATTTGCTAAGAGCCGGCCAAGCCTGAATCCTGGCTGAGTTGCTTATTTGCCGAGCGATTGGCGGAAGTTACTTATCCTCTCTCATCCTCAGTTTCTGCCTTTCTAAAATGGGTGTAAAATAACACCTTCCCCACAGACTGCACAAGGGCTAAATGAGATAAATGAGATAACGGACGTTACCGTTCTCCCCGTCCACATGCGCCACCCCCATGCACACCCCGTGTGGCAAGGCCGGGCCAGGACTGGACTGCCAGCTGAGCACGCCGTGAGCACAGGAGGCCGGGGGCCGAGGGAGAGGAACGCGGGCTTTGGAGCCGGCTCCACCTTCTCCTGGCTGTGTGACTTTGGACAAGTCCTCAGCCTCTCCAAGGCTCAGAGCTCCTCATCCCTAACGTGAGGCTAACAGCAGAAACCCCAGTGTTGACGTGAGCGTCAAACGTGGGAAAGTACTTGGCCCACCACCCCTGCCGAATAGCCCAGCTTCCTCCCAGGCCCCCCCTCCCCTGGAGAGAGAGATGACCCCTCAGGGGGCTGGGAGGAGCCCAGTCCTCCCCCCGCACCTGCCTGTGAGCGTCCCAAGCTAGGCTCTGGTCTGCGTCTCCAGGTCATGGGGAGCTTTGTGGTGACTCCCAACCTCCAGACCCTTTTCCGTCAGGCGCCAGGAGCTGCTCAGCCAATTCTGGACACACGCTTCTGGGCACCCCGTTAGTCAGCCAGGGATGAAGTCTCATGTTTCAAAACCAGAGCTCGAGTCAGTCGGGCCAGACCTGGGGTTGGGGGATGGCGGGGAAGGGACGTCTCTAAACGGGGAGCAGGGGAGGACCGCAGAGCCACCGTCCTTGCTCGCTTGGGCGCTGGCCTCTTAGGGGCGAAGTACCTAGTTAACAAGCCCGCTAAGCGACCCCCTTCCGCTCCCCCGACTGGACAGGGCAGGGGAGGACAGTGGCTGGGTGGTTGTCACCTCTGCCCCCAGCACAGTGAGCTGCTCGGCCCCGCGAGAGGCTCCACCTACCGAGGCGCGTGCTCTTGACTTGGGCCGTGAGCAGGAAAACTGAGAGCAGGAGCATGGTCCCGGCTAGCTCCTGGGCTTGGAGGTGATGGCCGGCGCTGAGGGTCGGCGCTGCCAGAGCCTTCCTCCTGACAACCGCGTCCTGGCTGGCGATGTCACAATGGGCTGTGGGCCTGAGAACTCGGGCTGCAGTCTCACTTGTTCTCCTCCCATTTTGTCTCTAAGCTGGCCGCATAAAGGGACCCCATCCGTGACGCCATTTCCAGAGCTCCCTTCCCGCTGGCCTGGCCCACCTGCCCTCCACCGGGCCTTCTGTGCTGCCTTGTTTGGGCGCCTTCACAGCCAGCCGCCCGTTGCTCTTTAAAAGGCGCAGACGCCTCCTTCCATGGAGACTTTCTACCCCGCCCCCCAATCCCCAATCTTGCTCCCAGCTCACTTTCACTTCCCAAGAAGCCTTTCTGAGTGTGTGACTTACTGGGGAATATTTTTTATTATCTTAACTGCTGACCTTAGAATTCTTCTTACGGAGGTAATTAGCTTGCTGGCAACCCTGATAGACTCTTGGTGGCTGAAGGTAGAAGTGCTACAGCTTGATGGTGGCTGTTGGCACTGGGGTGGCAGGAAGAGTTCAGAGAAGGGATTTGCGTTTCCAGAGGGGAGCAGGGTTGAGAGGAGGGAGGAGCAGCTCGAAGATGGGAGGCTGGAGCTCTCGGGAGGACAGGAGGAGGCGGGGAGAGGGGCCTGGGCAGGGTGCCCGGGAGCCTCGGGCTGGCCCTAAGGGGCTTAAAGCCTTTTACGAGAAATGAGCTCCACCCCCAGCCTGGCACTGAGTTCCACGGCACCCCAAGGCTTTGGTGAGGGCTTGTGTCTGTCTGGGGTGAGCAACTGGGTCAAAATAGTCAAGGGGCTGAGTTTTGTGTTTGGAATCCAGGGAGTCTGTGGAAGAAGACAGATTTGGGGCCTGAGAGGACATGGACCCCTCGCAAGCTCAGAAGTACTGGGGCTTCGCATTCCATGGAATGGGGAGGTGAGGTCAACCGTACATGCGAGCACCATCCTGAGCTCTCCGGCCCTCGAGGTGGCGGTGAACATTTCCTACACACGTTTGTTACCTGCCCCCCTCCCCTCCTCCCTCGGCGCCCCCTCTCCCTCATGGTAGTACGTCCTGGCTTGGAGTTTCAGGCTCTGGGCCAAGTGTTCCCAGCTCATCTCCGCCTTTACTTAAGTATGATTTGGGGCAAACCGCTCCGTACCTTACTGTGGTCATCCCTGAAACTGGGCTAATAGCGTCCTCTTCCCAGGGGTGTGGTGAGAATTACAGGGGTTAATCCAGGTGGAGCACCTGGCGCTGTGCAGGCAGGCACCTGGGCCGGGAAGGTCTAGCAGGGACCGACCCTCGCCTTCTGCTCTCCAGGGCACCTAGCACCGCTCCTGGCACCTGGCAGTGAGCAATCCTTTCTGACCCGTGGAAGCACAGATGAAGGAAACGCCCAGCCTCGGACCTGTGGCCTCACCTCCCTCCTGGCTCTTCCACAACACCCTGTGCTACAGCCACCCTGAACCTCTCACGGCCTCAGCACCCCGAGAAAGCCCTTCTGCACCTGGCCGAGGACACGCTCCTCCCTCTGTCAAAGTGCCTCCGTGCTCTGCCACCTTCTTTGCCTGTGAGCAGCACTCGGCCTTCGTGGCCCGGGGCAAATGTCAGTCCTTGGCCCTCCTCCTGCTCTCACACGCTGGGGTCCGGCACTGGTCGCCTGGTGGTATTTGATCATAGGTCCCTCCCTCTCGTTAGAACAAGCATGGGTCAAGGGGAAGGCCTGGGTCTCAGTCCTCTCTGTGCCCCCAGGGAGTAGCCCCAGTGCCCTGCACACCAGGGAGCTCCAAGGGCATGTCGGG